>JAJPUD010004516.1:163212-193980 GCA_023553655.1 Myrmecobius fasciatus
AATGTCAGGATCTGGGGACTGTTCTATTTTTTCTCCGTAAAAGCTTTCTATGGTGAGAGCTCTCTTCTGCTTCTTGCTCATGATTTAAAGTTAGGATATTGGTCAAAAGCCGAGAAAACTGCAACAATTTATATTTGCCCTGGGGCAGTTTGCCGAGTTGACTTCCGGTCTGAGGCTGGTCGGGCTAGATTCGCACCAGGACCACGTTTTCAGCTGTTCTCATCCACCCCCTTCCAAAGGCAGATCTGCCAAAGCACCTGCCCGCAAGCAGAGCAAAGTGGCCCAGGCGTCTCCCAGGGGCTTCCTGGGTGCCCAAAATCTGCCCCTCTATCGCAGCCCTGACTTCCGCCCCGGCTGGAGTCCGATCGCGACCAGCGGCCGATTTCCCCTGAGGCTAACCTTCTCCGGAGTTCTTTCAAGGTAGATCTTTTATAGAAGTGCGTTGTAGTCCAAATGCTTGGCGAGGACCTCACTCGGAAACCAGTTTTAAAGCTTACTTTGTCTGGGTTGGGGGAATGTCGGAGGGAGTTCACAGAGAAAGCTGTCCGCAGTTCGCCATCTTGGCTCCGCCCCCAAGTTCTTTTGAAATGATACAAAGTAGCATTAATATATTAACAATTTTTAAATGTTACAGCATATAACTACAGCAAAGGAACTGATAGAGTAGGAAAAGTGATACACCAAAGGTAAGAAAGGTTTTAATCTTCAGCATTCACTTGCTGAAGAACTTTGAGACAATCACTTTACTTTTCTAAATCTTAATTTTCTCAAATATAAAGCAAACAATTAGATTGAATAATCAGTAAGGTCCTTTCCAGATCTCCAATTCAATCCTGTCAGCTTCTTAAAATACACACACACACACACACACACACACACACACACACACACATACATATGTACATCTTATATGCAGCATTTACAATTTTAACTCTTCTCAGGATTCAGTTTTGCTTTACATTATCTGGTTGTATAGAAATTTCCTTAGCTAGGACAACAATTAAAAGAACTTCAGAATTTTGTTGATGGTGTTTTTGTTCTTGGTTTTTTTTAAATGTAGTCATTATGTAATATGGTCTTTTAATGAAATTCATTCAAAATTAAGTGGCCAGTTCTCTCCTTTTTTAAGATGTGTCCAATGTTTGTGCCACCTATGTCTTAAATTGAAGACTAATTCTTGTCATAAGGAAGATAATATATAATCTAAGTCTGGAGTGGACTGGATGTATAATAAATGCTATATAACCTAAGACAGAACAAAATGCACAATTTACAAGAGATCATTAGAGGGAGTTATAAAATATATTGAGTATGTGGAAATAAAGTTAAGGGATTCTATTAGTTGTCAAAATGTGTACCAGTCTAATCAATATTTTTCAATAATGTATTCTCCCTCAGAATAATTACCTCCTCCTACTATAACTCATAGTTTCAAATTAAAGGAATGCATACATTTTCATATAGAGGATACAGAATTATTCTAGTGATGAAGATTCAAGATCTAGTCCAATATAAAAATATAAAGTTGTTATCATTGCATTTATATGTATAGATAAAGATATAGATAGATGTATAAACAAATAAAATGCAGTATCTTCCATATTTCAGGTACACAAAAATCTTAACTATGACTTTAAAAGCTGCTTTTTTTAGATCTGCTTCCTGATCTCTTCTAGACTGAAAGAGTTAGACTTTACCAACAGAAGAAGGACATTGTGGTATGAATTTCAAGCTCATTATGAGTCAGCAGTAGGATGTGGCAGCCAGAAGAACTAGTGTAAGCTTGGGCTCTATTAAGAGACACAAAGCTTCCAGGAATAAAGAGGTCAAAGTACTTCTGTACTCTGCCCTGGTCAGACCACATCCTGAGTTCAGCTCTGGACACCAAGGTTTTGAAAGGACATTGATAAGTTGAAGAGTGCCCAGAGGAAGCAGCAAGGACATGGGTCATAAGTAATATAATAAAAGAATTCTTTGAAAGTACGGGGAATATTTAAGCTGAAGAATGGAAGATTAAGAAGGAACATGATTATTGTATTTGTGTGTTTAAAGTGCATTATTATTATTATTGCTTTTTTGTTGAAGCAATTGAGGTTAAGTGACTTGCCCAGGGTCCCACAGCTAGGGAATGTTAAATGTCTTAAACCAGATTTGAACTCAGGTCCTCCTGACTTAAAGTGCCATTATTTCAAAGAAGAATTATACACATGCTCCTTAGCCTTACAAAGTGGAACTAGGAGCAATGGGTGGAAGTTTCAATGTGGCAAACTGAGGCTCGATATGAGAAAAATTTTCCAACAATTAAAGCCAGATTGTGGTTTTGGAAGATTTGGATTGACTTTTATTTGAGTACTTCAAGTAAAGACTAAATCATTCTTGGTAAATTATAATGGGATTGCTTTAGGAGCATAGGTTGGACTAGATAACTGTTGAGCTTTTATTAATTTTTAAAATTCTGGGATTCAGTGAAAAAATCCTGATTTAAGAATCAGAGGACTTGGGTTCAAAGTCACTTAACTTCTCTGGGCCGCAGAATTTTCATCTGGAAAATGAGAGAATTGTACTAGATGACCTTTAAGTTCCCTTTCCTTCCTAAGTTTATTTTCCTACAATTCTACTATGTTTATATATATATTCCCAGCAATGTACTAAATGTTATATTGTACAAGTTAAGAATACACACAGTTTACAAGAAGCTTAAACTTTAGTGGGAAAAATAATTATATACACATATATTTGTATTGTGTGTGCATTGTGTATATACACATACATATACCTAGACTTAAAGCAATTTGTGAATAAGACAAACATTTAAATGTTAAACTACACAATATAATCAATTATAAAATAAGATGATATTTAAAAAGAGAATGATTTAATATAGACAAAGTATACTAATTGATTTAGAAAATAGAGAACATCATGATTTGAAATCATCAAAAAACAAATTAGACTTGTTAATTATTTAAAAATAGATAGAAATAAAGGAAAGGAGAGTGTTCTAAGAAAGGGTATAAGAATATGAGCAATGAAAAAGATACAGGAGTGAAAATAATAAATGTTCAGGAAATTTAGGTAATCTTTTCTACTCCCAAATGGTACTTTACCATACCCCTCCCAAAAAATTTATCAAACACATCTATTTTGTGCCTCTCCTATATTTACTTAAGTGTGAACATGATGTATAGAACATTAATAGAATGCAAGTTACCTGGGGGCAAGAAGTGCCTTATCTTTGTATTTGTGTACCTGAGGTGGGGCAGGGAAGTTTAGTGACACAGGGGATAGAATTCCCAGTCTGGACTCAGGAAGACCTGTTTTTACAAGTTCAAACACATAATAGCTATATAAATTTTGGTAAGTCACTAAATCCTATTTGTTTCAGTTTCCTCATCTATAAAGTGAGCTAAAGAAGGAAATTGCAAACACATTTCAGTTTTTTTTCAAAGAAGAGATTAATAGGATAAAATGGTGGGCAGAATCTAAAATGAGAATAATTAATTTGAAATAAAAATAAAGTCTGATATTTAAGGTTCAAAAAATCATCTGAGCAAATACAAGATGGAAGGGACAAGTCTAAAAATAATCCATTTGAAAAAGACCCATCAGTTTTAGTTTATATTCCCATTATGAGCTAAGTGTAAAATGACTATCAAAAACTAATAAAAATGAAAACTTTATCAAGCATCAGATTGTTAGAACTACAGAACTTAGTTCTCTTGTAGGCTGTCATCAGATCACATTTAGAATATTGTGTTATGTTTTTAGTGTAACATTTTAAGAAGAATTCTGATAAACTAAAGATAGAGATACAGTAGAATGGAGTTTGAGAAATCCAAAGTCTCCAATTATAGGAGTAAGGAATCACTATTTAATTACCAGCACCACAACATTCATTCTTATTGTTTTTACATTTATAGAATACTTACTATGTGCCAGACACTGTTTTAAATACTTTATAATTATTATCTCATTTCATCTTCACACAACAGTGGGATAGATGCTATTATTATCCTCATTTTACACTTGAGAAACTAAGGCAAATAGAGGTTAATGCAGGATCATAAAGCTTATAAATTACTGAGAATTCAAAATTATATTCAGATTTTCTTTCCACTGCACTAACTGCTCAAAAAAAAAGTCAAAACCACTAGCAAAAAAAAAATCACTTTAGTCTGCAGAAATTGTTTAGACCAAGACTTTATATCATATAGCATTATATGAATATGGATATGAAATTGAAAATGAAAAGTTACATCAAGAGCAAATTTTGGAAGTAATTTCTTTTTGAATCTAAAGATAAAGGAAAATTTCATGATTAAATAAGTGATAAAGAAAATGATACAAATTAAAATGTATAAGCTTTTGTAAAACATACCTAATATAATAAAAATGTAGAAGGGAAATGGGTAATAGGAAAATCTTTACAACACATATTTCTTTTTTTTTTTTTTTTTTTTTTTGCTTTTTTACTGAGGCAATTGGGGTTAAGTGACTTGCCCAGGGTCACACAGCTGTTACGTGTCTGAGACCAGATTTGAACTCAGGTCTTCCTGACTTCAGGGCTACAACACATATTTCTGATAAAATTCTTATTTCAGAGGGAGAAACAGAAACAGAGATATTGAGAGTGAACTGATTTGTCACTAATGATTAGATAACTACTAATATTAGGTAAAAACTATCAAACTGGAAAAAAGATGACCAAAACTGAAAAAGATAAATGTTGGAAGGGCTGTGGAAAAACAGGTACACTAATGTACCACTGGTAGAGTGGGGGATTATTCTAGCTTTGGGGGAAAGAAATTTAGATCTATGCCCAGAAAGTTACCAGGCTATCCATATTAATTGAGCTACCACTAGCAGTCCTATACTTCAGTAAACAGAAACAATGTCCAATCATTGCAGTATTGAACTAAGAAAAAAAGAAAGAGGGGAAAGAATTCTCCACATTTTAATTCAGATAGGAAAAACAAAACTGAAATTCATTTCATTAGTGAATTACTTCTGGTCTTTTCATACCCCCAAATTCCCTCACAGAGCTCAAGATTACTCTGATCTTAAGGCAGCATTATATATCTTATAGTATGGCAAGTTTAGATACTGACTTATTGAGGTAACTCTCTGGAAGCATCCCAAGAGCCTTTTTGAGATAGTAAGTTAAAAATCATGGATCATATAAGCTGTCAAACTCATGAGGAAACAAAAGGGAGCAGCTATAGAGTTTTTTGCCCTCATGAGGGAGAAGGGGAATCTTACAGAGGAGGGAGAGATTCAGAAATTAGGTAAGAGTTACAATTTAATGCTATATAATATGAAATAATAAGCCAAAAGAAAGAGTAATCAAATCATAGAAAAGCTGAATAATTTCAGAAGTTTATTGAAATTCACCTTTAATTTATGGAGGGTGGGACCAAGATGGTGAAGAACAGGAAGGGCATTGCTTGAACTCTTCTCAATTTCCCTCATAATCAACACCAAATCAAGTCTCTGAATGGATTTTTTGAGTGACTGAATTCACAAACATTCATAGTGTATTAATTTTCCAGCTTAAGATATATTAGAAGGACTTCAGGAAAGGTCTGTCTCATTGGACAAGGGGAACATGGGCCAGCATAGGCACAGCACAGAGAGGCCTAGTGTAGCGTGGCCTGGGATGGGAAGGACTGACATAGAAGATTTAGTTGGAGGCTCTTAGTCAAATATAACAGTTTTTATTATTCTGTCCTTGTTCAGAAAGCCAATGGATCAGCAGACCAGTTATGAGCCGAGCCCTCTAATGTACCTACAAAAAAAAACAAAAAACAAACAAACAAACAAACAAAAAAAACTGTGAGCCTCCAAATCCGAGAACAAGAGTCAGGACTTGGCCAGGCCCACCAAGTACAGTGGGAAAGTCTGCCGCACAACCAGTTGTAGTCTCAGTCCCAATCCAGCATAAGCAGTGAGAGGCAACTGTGTCCTTGCAAAAGGATTTGAGACAATTTCCCCTGTGCACTAGGAGCAAAGGTGAACTTTTTAAAATGAACGAAAAAAGCAAAAAGAGCCAAACCATAGAAATCAACTTTGCAAACAGGGAAGAATAGAATACAAATCCAGAAGAGAACAGTGAAACCTCAAAAGGGGATATGAATTGGTCTCCAGCTCAAAAGGCTTTCTTAGAAGAGTTGAAAAAGGACCTTAAAAGTGAGATAGAACAAAAATGGAGGGGAAAAGAGTGCTATGCAAGAGAGGTATGATAGGTTGCAGGAAAGAGCTAACAGTTTATAAAAGGAAACAGAAATTGACTGAAAGAAAACCTCCTTAAATAACAAATTTGATAAGATGGAAAAATAAATAATGAAAAAAACTTCTTAATAAATTTGGCAAAATGGAAAAAGACAACAACACCTTGGAAAATAGTATTGGTAAAATAGAAAGAAAATCCACTAAACAAAACCAACTCCTTTAAAAGAACAATTGGTCAAATGCAACAGGAGATTGAAAAAACTCATGGGAGAAAATCATTAAAAATTAGAATTGAAGAAATGAAAGTGAGTGACTCAATGAGACATCAAGAATCAGTGAAATGAAACCAAAAAAAAAATGAAAGAATAGAAGAAAATGTAAAATACCTCATTGGAAAAACAACTCACCTGAAAAAAAAGATCCAGAAGAGACCATCTTAAAATTATTGGACTACTTGAAATCCATGAATAAAAAAAAAAAAAAAAAAAAAAAAAAAAAAAAAAACCTAGGCAATCTTTCAGGAACTCACAAAGGAAAACTTCCCTGATGTCCTAGAACCAAAGGGTAAAACAGTCATTGAAAGAATCCACCAATCACTTCCTGAAAGAGTCTTCAGATGAAAACTCCAAAGAACATTGTAGCTAAATTTGAGAATTACAAAATCAAAAAGAAAATACTGCAAGCAGTCAGAAAGAAATAATCCAAATATTGAGGAGTCCCAATCAGATTACCCAGGATCTAGCAGATTTCACTTTAAAGGATTAAAGGGTCTGGAATATGATATTCTGGAAGGCAAATGAGCTTGGACACAACTAAGAATCAACTACCCAGAAAAACTAAGCATTATCTTTTTGGGGTTCAAGGTGGACATTCAATGAAAAAAGGGGTTTTCTTTAATTTTGGATGAAAAGACCAGAGCTGAACAAAAAATTTGATCTTCAAATGCATGTCTCAAGAAAAATATAAAAAGGTAAAATTGAAGTTTTTTAAAGGCTAAAATGTTTGTATCCCTACATGAGAAAATATGTGTAATCCTTGAGAACTATGTTTTTGTCAGGGAAGTTAGAAGGGAGTATATTTATAAATTGTCTTTGATGATATAAAAAAGAAATTAGAGGTAGACAAGGAATTGCAATGAAAGAAGAGGAAAGGGGAGGTAAAACAGCATAAATTGTGTCAGATAAAAAGGCACAAAAATCTATTATAGTTGAGGGAAAGAAGGGAACAGAATGAACATTGAACCTCAATGTCATTATATTTGACTCAAAGAAGAATTCTTAGTTTGTATAGAAATTTATCTCACCATATAGGGAAATAGAAGAGGAGAGGGGAAAGAAGAAAAGGGGGAGGAAAATAGAAGGGAAGGCAGAAGTAGAAAAGGAAATAAATAGAAAAGGGGAAGGGGCTGAAAAAAGGGAGAGCAAATTGAGGGAAGTGGTGGTGAGAAGCAAAGGATTGATGAGAAGGGAAAAGGTGAAAGGAGAGAAAAAAATATAATTTGGGGAAAATAAGATGGTGGGAAATACAGAGTTACTAATTTTAACTGATGTGAATGAGCTGAACTCTCCCATAAAATGGAAGCAAATAACAGAGTGGATTAAAAACCAGAATCCTACAAAATGTTGTTTACAATAAACCCATCTGAAGTAGAGAGATACATACATAATAAAAGTAAAAGGTCAGAGCAGAATATATTATGATTCACCTGAGTAAAAAAAAACAAAAAAACAAAAAAACAATGGTAGTGATCCTGATCTTAGATCAAACAAAAGCAAAAATAAATCTAATTTAAAAAGATAAGGAAGGAAACTAAAGGGAACCATAGATAAAGACATAATATCAATACTAAGCATATATGCACCAAATAGTATAGCATCCAAATTCTTAGAGAAGTTACATAAGTTACGAGAAGAAATAGAAAGGAAAACTATACCAGTGGGGAATCTCAACATGCCTCTTTCAGAACTAGATAAATGTAATCACAAAATAAAAAAGAAAGAAATTAAGATGAATAGAATTTTAGAAAAAAATAGGTATGATAGACCTTTGGAGAAAATTAAATGAGGATAGAAAAATATAACTTTATCTCAGCAGTACATGGCATCTACACAAAAATCAACCATGTATCCAGCCATTCTGGAGAGCAATTCTGGAACTATGCCCAAAGAGCTATGAAATTGTACATATCTTTTGACCCAGAAGTTCCACTAATGGGTTTGTATCACAAGGAAATTATAAAAGAGGGAAAAGGACACATGCAAAAATGTGCAAAATGTTTGTAGCAGCTCTTTTTTGTTGTAACATAGAATTGGAAAATGAGTGGCTACTCATCAATTGGGGAATGGCTGAACAAGTTGTGATAATGAAATGAAGGTAATGGAATATTATTGTTCTATTTAAAGTGATGAACAAGACTGAAAAAAAAAAACTTCAAGAAAGGGCAGTTTCACTGGGGCAGCAAGAATGTTCAGCCCAGGTCAGATAGATGCTTGGAAAGCTAGTGAGAGGGTCTTAATCACAGCAAATCAGTAATTAAGATCCTCAATCCTGGCTTAGTAGAGGACCAAATCAAAGAGTCAGCTTGCAGTCCCAGTTCAGAAGACAAACTCTGGGGAACCAGGATGTTTCCTGAAAAGAACAGGAAAAGCTACCCCCTCCAAACACAAGAGGCCTCTGTGCTCACAGCCAAGGTTCAGAGATGCAGAGGAAGCTTAGGACAGCAACACCTTTAACCCAGGAGTGGAGTTACACTTTAAAAGTAAAAGAGAGAAAATACCAAAAGAAAAGAAAAGAAAATGAGCAACAAACAAAAAAGAATCTTCACCATAGAAAGTGACTATGATGACAAAGAAGACCAAAACACAAACTCAGATGAAGACAGAATATCCACTGAAGAAATCTCATTGGTCTCATGCCTAAAGAGGCTTCTTGAAAATGCTCATAAAAGTCTTCAAAAGACAAATAAGAGAGGTAAAAGAAAAAATGAGAAAAGAAATGAGAGGTATGATGAGAAAGTCAACAGTTTGTAAAAGAAAGGAAAACAATTGTCTGAAAAAAATAACTATTTAAAAAAATAGAATAAACCAAGTGGAAAAAAGAGATATAAAATATAACTGAAGAAAAACACACATTAAAAACTAGAACAGGGCAAATGGAAGCTAATGACTTTGTGAGGTAGCAGAAATAAATCAAACAAACTAAGAAGAATGAAAAAACAAAAGAAAATGTGAAATACCTTATTGGCAAAACAGCCAATCAGGAAAAGAGATCCAGAAGAAATCATTTTAAAATTATTGGCTTTCTTGAAGGCAATGGCCAAAAAAAAGCCTAGATAGCATTCTACAAGAGGTCATTAAGGAAAACTGCCCCAATAGTCTAGAAACAGAGGGGGAAATACTTATGAAAAGAATCCTTCTATCACTTCTGCAAAGAGATCCCATAAAGAAAAGCCCAAGGAACATTGTTGAGAAACTCCAAAACTATAATTTCAAAGAAAGAACACTGCAAGCTGCCAGACAAAAAATAATTCAAATAACAAAGAGCAACAGTCAGGATTACCCAGGATCTGGCAGCATCTTCAATAAAGGATTAGAGGACTTGGAATACCATATCCTAGAAGGCAAAAGACCTGGGGTTAGAACCAAGAATTAACTACCCAATGAGATTCAGTATTATCTTTCAGGGGAAAAGATGGATCTTCAATGAAGTAAGAGACTTTCAGTCATTTCTATTGCAAAAAAAAAAAAAAAAGAACTAAACAGGAAATTTAATCTACAAATACAGGACTCAAGAGAAGCATAGAAAGGTAAACAGAGGGCGGGGGTGGGGGGAAATATATATATAAGTAAAACTGTTTACTTCCCTAGATTGGAAAATGATATGTGTAACTCTTACAAATTTTATCTGTCACTTGGGCAGACTAAGAGTGTGGTTGTGAATAGACTCTGATGACATCAAAGAAAAAGACATTGAAGGGTGGAAAACAGTCTGCACTGGAATAAATGGAGGGATTAGAATAGGTAATAAGGAAACAAAATTATCACTCTTTGCATATGATATGCTGATATACTTAGAGAATCCTAGATATTCAACTAAGAACTATTAGAAACAATTAACAATTTCAGCAGTTTCAAGATATAAACTTGTATGTCATTGACATTGCTATATGTTACCAACAAAGCCCATCAGCAGGAGAAAAAAAGAGAAATCCCACTTGAAATAACTGTGTATATTATTAAATATTTGGAAATCTATCTGCCAAGCCAAAGCTAGGAAAAATATGAACACAATTACAAAACCCTTTTCGCAGTTAAATGTAATCAATTAGAAGACTATCAAGTGTTCATGTTCAGGCCAAGCTAATGTAACAAAAATGACAGTTCTATCTAAATGCCTATTCAGTGCTATACTAAACAAACTGCAAAAAAATTATTTTATGAAACTAGGAAAATATCAAATTTCATCTGGAAGAACAAAAGGTCAAGAATTTCAAGAGAATTGATGAAAAATACAAAATAAGGTGGTCAATCTTTACCAAACCTAAATCTACATTAGAAAGCAGTTGTCGTCTAAAACATTTGGTACTGGCTAAAAAATAGAGTACTGGGTGAGTGGAATAGGTTGGGTTCATAAGCAGAACATTGGAAGAAACAAGTTAAATAAGGAACTTATTTTTTTTATCATCCAGTGTTTAACATAAAATACTATAAATTACTGGGGAAAGATTTTTTGGGGGGAGAAAGATGGATATGTGGTTTAGTGGGAAAGATTTCATAAATAAGGTTGGCACCATTTGATAACCATAAAGCATAAATTATTTCAAAAAGTTTCCTTATTCAATAAGAACTACTGGGGAAATACAAAAACATGCTTTTAAATAGACCTAAGTGACCACAATACACTTAATAATGATAGATTTTTAATGGATAAATTGAATAAATATAAAGTCACATAAGAAAAATTATAAGAAAAATAAAAGTTATGGATAGGGTTAAATTTTACAACTACACAAGGAATATGAATTCATAAAATACAAAAGGAACACTGACAAATAAAATTTTAAAACAATTTCATAAATAGCATCAGTATAATTGGAATAAGGAGAAAGAGCTTGATTGAGTAAAAATATTTGCATTAAATATCTCTAATAAAAGTCAGAGATCCAAAATTTATGCAGGGCTATTTTTTAAAATACACAATAGCAGGAACCAACCACTCCTCAAAAAACAAAAATGTCTTCAAAAGTTGTGAAGTTTTCAAAAAAGGAAATGTAATCTGTCAACAAACTGTCATTTGTAGAGATGTTCAAAATCACAAATACAAGGAGAAATGCTAAATAAAATATACATGAGTTCCAAACATACCAATTGAGCTAGCAAAGGTGCTTTTAAAAAAAGGGAAATGCATTTTTGTATGGTATATGCTATGACACAAGTTAGTTCCCCTCTATGTTTGCTGTAAATTGGTTCAATCGTTATTAAAAATAATTCTAATCTGAGACTATCTTCCAAAAAATGTATTGAAGAAAGAACCTATATTTACAAAAACTTTTTAACAGAATTACTTTTGATAATAAAAGGATAGAATATAATTGGAAAATGAATGAACAATATATAGTATATGGATATAATGTCATATTACTATAATGTAAAAAATTCCATTTGTACATGGGAGCACATAGAAGTGAACTAAAATAAGAAAAGAGTTAAAAGAACAAAATGCATGAATAGAAAATGCAAATAATGTCAATATGGAGTTTTAGAAATAAAATTCAACTCAAATACAATGGTTGATATTATTAGATTGTCAAAATTAAAGGACCTGTATCATTTTTTTAAAGCTCATAAATTTCTTTGAGGAAGCATTTTGAGGAAAATTTCTTGAGGAAATAAGCATCATTAAGGGAGTATTTAAGTATTTATTTGGAAGTTCTTGTTGTGCCAAAGCAAAAGCAAATCTTTTTCCCCCCAAAAAGATATTATATTTTATCCTTGATCCCTAGACCCTGTGATTTTTGGATTCTGCCAATTCTCTACCTTGAAATACAACTCCTTCCCACTAAGAAACCCCACTATTTGTTCCACTCTCAAGCTTCTGAATGCTACAAAAACAAATTATAAAATAATGTGATTTAGATCCACTAATCATTCTTGTTTCTAATCACAAATGGTCATCTTTTTATTCTTCTGTAAGTGATTCTATATCAAACTCCACTCTATCCAAATTATCTCCTCTGTTCTCAACACTGAATTTTACCCTCATCTTTATTTTCTGCAAATAACTTTTTCTCCCATGAGGTTAATAATAACCTTTACCCCAAATGATCCCCATACACCTATCCCTAATAAATAGCTCTTTGATGCTTCAAAACTGTGATGAAGGAGACAGAGCTATGATGACAGAGTAAAGGCAGGAACTTGCCCAGCCTCTCCTCCAAACTGCTTCAAATTCCTTTAAATAATGACTCAACAAATTTTAGAGCATCAGAACACCCAAAAATATGGAGTAGAACATTTTCCAGCTGAAGGCAACTTAGAAGCTCAGCAGAAAATGTGAGAGTCTGGCATGCAGCCCCAGCCCCAGCCTCAGCCTTGCCTGACTTCTGAATCAGTGGCAGTATTGGTGACTTCCAGACCTCTCAACTCAGAGACACCAAACAGTAGCTGAAAGGTCTGTGGAACTACAGTAGGAATGCATGCAATTGCAGCATAGACCCAGCCCTGACCACAGCTCCTGCTTGGACCCAAGCATCAGTAAGGTAAGACTTCTGAATTTGCAGCAGTCCTGGAGGCTTCTGAACCTATCAGTCCAGAGACACCAGAGAGGTAACAGAGTGGAAGTCTGGTGTGTAGTTCCAGTGCAGCCCTGGTCGGTGGTCATGTGAACCCCAGCCTGGGTCAGCACATTACACCTTATTCTACAGTGTGATGGGGACACAACTAACATCTCCAGGTAAAAAAGAGTACTTGTGGTCGGATTCCTAGAATGATTTCTGAAAATAGCTGCACAAAACTCCTAAAGCTTGGGACAGTGAACTCTCCACCCTGGAAACAGAGCCATACTTTAACAAGGAGTTAAAAACCAAATAATAGTGTAGGAAAATGAGCAGAAAACAAAAAAAATGTTTCTGACCATTGAAAGTTATTATAGTGACAAGGAGGATCAAAACACACATTCAGAAGATGATTACAAAGTCAAAGCTTCTATATCCAAAGCCTCCAAGAAAAATAAGAATTGGGCTTAGACCATGGAATAGCTCAAAGGGGAGTTTGAAAATCAAGTAAGAGAGATAGAGGAAAAATTAGGGAAAGAATGGAGAGAGGTGCAAAAGGAAATAAAAAAGCTAATAAGGAGAAGAATGCCTTAAAAAGCAAAATTGACCAATTGAGAAAAGAAGTAGAAAGTCTCACTTAAAAATGGAATTGAACAAGTGGAAGCTAATGATTTTATGAGAAATCAACATACAATAAAGCAAAACCTAAAAATTTAAAAAATAGAAAAAATGAAGTATCTCAGTGGAAAAACAACTGACCTGGAAAATAGATCCAGGGGAGATAATTTTAAAATTATTGGTCTACCTGAAAGTCATGATCAAAAAAAAGAGTCTAGACATCATATTTTAAGAAATTATTAAGGAAAACTTGATATTTTAAAACCAAAGGGTAAAATAGAAATAGAAAGAATCTACCAATCACCTCTTGAAAGAAATCCCAAAATAAAAACTCCCAGGAATATTATAGTCAAATTCCAGATTTCCCAGGTCAAGGAGAAAATACTGCAATCATTCAGAAAGAAACAATTCAAGCATAGTGGAGCCTTAGTCAGGATAACATAAGATCTAGCAGCTTCTACATTGAAGGACCAGAAGGCTTGGCATATGTTATTTCAGATAGCAATTGAGTTAGGATTGCAACCAAGAATCACCTAGTCAGCAAAACTGAGTATAATCTTTCAGAAAAAGGTGGTCATTCAATGAAACAGGATTTTCAAGTATTCATGAATAAAAAGACCAAAAATGAATAGAAATTTTGATTTTCAAATTAAGACTCTAGAGAAGCATGAGAAGGTAATCAAGAAGGTAATATCATAAGAGACATAAGATTTATCTGTTTACATTCCTACATGGGAGGATGCTACTTGCAACTAATTAGAAATTTCTAGTTATTATGACAGTTAGAAGTATGTATAGATTGAGGGCATGGGTGTGAGTTAAATATCAAGGGATAATATCTTTTTTTTAAAAAAAGGATGAAATTAAAGGGTGAGAGAGGAATATACTGGGAGAAAGGGAAAGGGAGAAGTGGAATGGTTAAAATTATATGTCATTAAAAAGGAGGCAATATAAAGCTTTTACAGTGGAGGGGAAAAAGAGAGAAGAAGGTGAGTGAGTGAACCTTATTCTCATTGGAATTGGCTAAAATAAGAAATAATATACATCCTCAATATGGCTATAACAACCTCTCTTACCCTGAAAGAAAATAGGAGGGGGATGGGAGATGGGAAGGAGAAATGGGGGATAAAAGGGCATATTAGAGGAGGGAGTGATCATTAGCAAAATCTTACTGTCATAAGATAATTTTAGTTGCCTGAAGATTGATTGACCCCTCCAAGTTTTATGGAAAATAATGCAAATATATAATAGAAAGTATTCAGAACTTTATTTTTAAGAAACTGAGGTAGGACTGGTATGATTTAGTGTTGAGATAGAAATGAAAATATTATGGAATACAAATAACACATAAGCTTCTCAAAGAAAATGCTGCCAAAAGACTAAAAAGTATTGTTACTTTAAAAATATGTAAAACTATCCTCTTAAGTTATACCACAGTTCTGTAATTGAATAACTTTTTAGGTAAATAAAATTAGGTTAAAAATAAGTTATTTTAACATAATCACCTTCATTTGCATGGTACAGGGGAAAATAGGTAAAAATATGATAGTTCAATGGTATCTTTTTTCTAAGACTCAGTTTTCTGAATTACCCAACTCCTATGAGATAGAAATTTGCTGAGGTATGACTGTATAGCTTCTATCCTTGGGACCCTGATAGAAATAAGGTATGTATCTCTTGGGGCTATCTCAGGGAGGAGTATAATTAAGTGAATATAAACAAATCTACATGTTGCCACCATTTCTCAAATCTAAATATTGTGCTAAGCCTAGCTGGGCTGCATTGCTTTAGCTAAGCTGTATGGCAGGAATCTGATCTGCCTTTGTTCCCCTCTACAAGAACTGATGCATTTCAAGTCTCTAATCAGCATTGTCTGTCGGTTTGCTCAGCTAATCTTCTGGCAATGTGTGATGAACAATCTGTCTATTGACTGTCTCAGCAGTTGCTAGCCCCTCCACCCTCACCCCATGTTGATCCTCATCTAGTTTCTGCTGGCTGCTCTTTTTTCCTTTAAAAGGAAGAGGGGGGGGGGAGAGAATTCTCTCTTTTCTTCCCCTCCCCCAACCCCTATTCCTCCTCCCTTATACCCTTCTCTTCTCAATCACTTCTTTTGGAATCTGGGAAATGTGGCTTGGCTCTTGGCTTGTCTTTGGATAATTATTTCATTCCTGCCACCTTCCTTTCTCTCCTGCACAAGGACTATCTCTGCTGAGTTTCACAGCTCTGTTTTCACATCTAAGAGAATGAATTTATAGAGAATAGGGACATTTTGGTAACAGCTGTCATCACATCCAGAAAGTGCTAGTGATTAACGGTTTTTATTTAAGAGGCATGGAGGTTAGAGAAGAAGAATTGAATGATATTGACCTTTATGTGACTATAATAAACACACAAATTTGCAAGTGGGCTTCTTCATTACATATTGTAGGGTACAGTAAAAATCATGGAACATCATTAGGTTGTTGGGGTTTTTTATTCAAAAGTTTTTATATTCTATTCTCTTCTTGGAATACAAAGAAGGAAGCAAAAGATTGACTTCACAGAGATCCTTTGTGCACTTATTTTTAAAATCCAATATAGAGAATTGTAGTGTAGTGGAAAGAGTTTGGTGTGACACAGACCAGGGTGTAAAGCTGCCTTGACATTATCTGTGTGGCCCTGAATAAGTCATTTGTTTCTTGAGTCAAACTATCTTCATCTGTAAAATTAGAATAGCTAATCAATACTTAATGCTTTCTATTTTCTGGAGTTGTTTGGTGAAAGAAGCTTTACAGAGTTTAAATACTTTGAACGGTAAATTATATGATTTCACCAGAATTAGCATAGGGAACTCCAGTAGGGGAACTCTAGTCACTAATCTGTCCATGATTTGGAGATAAATCATGGAGAACTTCTTGAGATACCGAGAAGTCGGGATATTTTCAAAGGGTCATTGGGAGCAGGTAGGTAGCACAGTTGATAGGGTCCACACATGGATTCAGGAAGACTCATCTTCCTAAATTCAAATCTAATCTCACTTATTATTTATGTGACCCTAGGCAAATCACTTAACCCTGATTGCCTCAGTTTCCTCATATGTGAAAGGAGCTGGAGAAGAAAATAACAATATACTCCAATATCTTCTAAAAGAAAAACCCAAATGGGGTCATATAGAATAAGGCATGATAGAAAATCAACAACTTTTGGAATCTGAGATCAATATTTTATTCACTATGTAATGCTGCCTCTATAAAATTGTTTATAAGTGCACTATTATGGAATCTAATTTTCTAAATTGTGTTCTAAAATAACAAAAATTGCTACCATTTAGGAAATGCTCTCCATTTTTCAAAATACTTTATATGTACATAATTTCATTTGATTCTTATCCCAATATTATTGTATTATGTTAGAGATGAAAAAAAAAACTGAATCTTGTAAGATTTAGGGACTTGTCCAGGATCATACTGTCTCTAAAATGAAGGCCAAAGCTGTTTTTTCTACTCCCAGGTCAAAATCTTAGCCACAACACTATGATACCTCTCATAATGTAGTTAAAGAAAATAAACTCGGTATTAGAAAGGACTTCTAAAATGGTCTACTCAAATCTATATATCAATTACTTTGCTATATCATTTACAAGAATATTAAATTCAGTTCAGTAGTTCAATTCAATTGATATTTGTAAAGTGTGTACAACATTAAGGAAGCTGTGCTAGGGATTTCTTCAAGGATAATTGACAGATGAGATGTGTACCAAAATAAGTATAAAATAAGGAAGAGAGAATGTGCTAAGGCCAAAGAAATGGTTCCTATAAAATTCCTAAGAAAAGATAAAAAGTTTGACTACAACTGGAAGAAACAGAATATTTCATACTTTAATACTTTTTTTTAAATGGGGAACTTATAACAGAATGTAGTTCATTCTACTTTTAGACCATTTTTTTCACTATTTTATTCACTAGTTCACACAACAAATATATAATTAGTGTCCATTGTTTGAAAAAATATTTTGCAAAGTGAAAAGCAAACTCCTTGAGAATGTTATAATATATAGTTATTAGAAAGTGCTAGTTTTTATTGAACGAAATTCTACTTTCTTGATGCTCTCAATCATTGAGTGATATTTGGCCTTAATTCTATCTACTGGAAGCTCACAGGATAAGATTAGTCCTCTTCATGTAATGAGCTATTGAACATTTGCAGATGGCAACTATATAACCACTATTTTTTCAAGATTAGATGGCTCTGTTTCTTTCAATTGATCCTAACGTGATAATGTTTCAAGGTTCTTAACCATGCTAGTTGACATTTTCTGGACAATTTCTCAATATCCTTCCTAAAATATGATAGATTCTTCCAACAGAGATGGAGGGGCTGCAGAGCTTTTTTTTTGGCAGGTATTCAAGCAAAGACTTTTAAATAGCCCTGAACTGAATAATGATTAAGAAATCTCAAAAGAAATTACAGTGTCTTTATCCTGCCCCAAACTGTATAAAAATACATTTAGAAGGTAGAATATGGTACCACCCCATAAAAGTAATGGCTTTGTCACAGGAAATATACATTTATGGATGAATTGAAGAAAGGAATTTAGAATGCAATTTCAAATAAAAGAAGAACTGTGAAAGAAATAATTGGAAGGAGAATGAATTTCTTAGGATAGAAAATAACAAATCTTCCTCAAGAAATGCAATTCTTCAGAAGTAGAAGTAGCCCCCCCAAGAAAGAAATCAATGATCCCATGAGATAATAAGAACATTAGAATAAAGTCAAAGCTTCAGGAAAAGAAAAGAAAAAGTTTAGCTATCAAAATGAAACTAACCTGGAAAATAAATCAAGGAGAACTAATCTAAGAATCATTAGATTAACTGAAAATCATTTTCAAAAATCTAAGCTGGATGCCATAAATCATAAGTGAAAACTTCATATAAATATTAGAAGCAGAGGAAAAATAAATAAAGAAGAAATTTACCAATAATATCATGGGGGGGGGAGTGAACAACTCCCAGGAACCTCATAACTCAAATCTAAAGTTGTCAGGTCAAAGAAAGAATATTGGAAGTAACCAGAAACTACAAGTGCAAATACAAAGAAGGAACAAGCAGTATCATACATGACTTAAAAAAGAAAACTTATAAAGGACAGGAATACTTAAAATAAGATATTCTTGAATGGAAAAAAATGAAAGCTTATAACTAAGAGTCATTCACCCTGAAAAACTAAGTATAATCCTACTATGGAAAATTTTTTCTGATCAAAAAAACTAAAACCACATTTACAAGACCTAAAAGAATGGTGAAAAGGTATATCATTTTAAGCTAATAGAGGGTAGTGAGAAGAAAGAAACAGAAAAACATGCTAGTAAAGATGCTGTTTGTCTTTTGTTCTCAAAGAGGACCATGACATCAGGGAGATGATGCCATGACATGCAAATGAATTGGATTTAAGTGAGGAGAATTGTACAGGATTATCTGCTGCACTTTCCCCTCCATAGCCATCTGGATCCAGTGGTCAGATATAAATCAGGATGATTGGATATGGCTTTGGAAGCAATGGAAGACCTTAGACTTTAAAAAAAAAAAACTAATGTCTTCAACAGGTCTCAGTTTGACTGAGGTTACCCTCTTTCAGTGATTATGGGTAGGTAGTGACTGAGGCAAAGAATCTTCTCTTTCACCTAGCCAAAAAAAAAAAATCTAAATAGACAAATCTAGGAGGGGAAGACCCTCAGGATTTCTGGCCAAAACATAAATAATTCCCATTTATATTTAATCTTGGTTGGTCAAGACCCAAACAATGAGGGATGGGGTAAAAAGAAGGGAAATTTTAAAAAAAGGAAGAATTACTTCATAAACAGTTGTGCAAGAAAGCAAGAATATGGACATAAAGAAAGAGATTACAGACCACTTGAATTTCACTCCAGCTTAAATATACACACACATTCATATAGAAGTTTTAATTAAATCAAACTAAATTTAAATTAGACTAAATCATGATTCAGAGGAGCCAGAGGAAGAGTAAATGATGGATTATGAAAGAGAAATTTAGAAGGGGGGAAACGAAGGGTAAAAAAGTTAGTAGAATCTGGGTGAATAAAAGAGGAACAGTAGAACTGGAGTACATTGCTACAATTATTGATCACACTTTTCTTTTACCACTAGAAAAAGAGAGGACAAACAGGACAAAATAAACAATCATAATTATGAACATGAATGGGATAAATTTACCCATAAAAAGAAAACATAGTAGAAATTACATGAAGAGAATTAGACAGCAAAATTCAACAATGTGTTACAAGGAAAAAACATACTTGAAAACTAAATATGCATGTAGTTTTTTTAAAAGGGTCAAAGCAGTATTTATTATACCACAAGTGAAATCATAAAATCAAAGACAGCAATTAAAATCTCAGACAAAGCAGCAGTAAAATTGATATGATTAGCAGAGGTAAGCAGCAAAAACTATATTGAGCTTTATGATATTATAGACAATTAAATTATATCATACTTAATGTATTATTGTAAGTTAAATATAGGTAAAATAGAAAACAAGGCTATAATTGTTACAAAATTGAAGGTGCACTTTTAAAGACTAAACATAACTAATAATAATATAAACAGAGAATAGGATAGTGGATTGAGTTCTAGAGCAGGGGTTGAATTCAAATCCTAACCTTAGATAATTAATCCTGTGCAAGTCTTTTAACTTTTGTCCATCTTCTTTTCTTGTTCTGCAAATGAAGGCAATAATAACACAAATATCACAAAGTTGCCGTGAGGATAAACTGATATAATATTTATAAAATCCTCATAAGCATTAAAATATTAGCCATTGACAATAGTGAAAACAATAGCAAAAATAAAAGAAGAAAGGAATAATTTAAAAATCTGAACTAAATTAAACAAAAATTAAATATGAGTGATCTCTGACAATACTGAATGGAAATCAAAAAGTTTGTAGTTTTTTCAGCTGTGATGCTATTCTTAGAAAAAATAAGTGCTGTAGTATACAAACTCACAAATAAATGTAGAAACACAGAAATGTAAAGCATATCCTTCACTGGAAACATTGTAATAACAACTATAATCAATAAAGGTTATTTGAAGAAAGAACTGCAATCTAATTCCAAATAATTGATAGGTGGAAAAACAAATTTTAGATATAATAGATAATATTTTATGAAACTATTAAAAATCAAAGGAGGGAATAATAGGTAATAGAATACTAATTCCTATATACATCATTAAACACTTCTAGCCACATGCTTACTGACCTATTAATCAATACATTTCTCACATGGAATGATCCAAATCACATTTCACCATTGAATTCCTTCATGATGATAAATACTTATTAATAACAAGAATATTCACAAAGACAAACCTATATTTATATATTAGCAACCATTACTTGCTTAAATCCAGATACACTACTGAATTTCCCCAACATATTGGAGCATTAAATATTATTGCTTGAAAACAATCAATATTGATATACTTTTAAAACATTTTTCACCTTATTTCTGAGTAAATATATATTATGGGAGAGAGGGGCAGGAAGGAAAGAGATTGATATGTGTACAATAAAAAAGGGGATCATATTATTGTGATAATGCTGGGATCTACACATTCTTAGACTGTGCATTAAAACAATATATTAGATATATAACAGAAAAGCAAACTATGATATAGTGTAGTTGGAGTAATATGCAATCACAAAACCTCAGAACCAAAAGGAATCTCAGAAGACCTCTAATTCAACCTATACCTTAAAAAAGAATAACAGTGGAAATCAAACTTTATTTAGAGCCTGAGGATCTAGGTTCAAATCCTGCCTCTAATAACTACATAATCTTGGCCAATTCACTTTCCTTCCCTTGGCCTCAGATTCCTAAAATAATTTAGGTATTTGGAATAGTCTCTGAGGACCTTTCCAAGGCTGGAGCTATAATTCTAGGAGCATGGAATTGACTTTCTATAAGTACTACAGAAATGCTTGAAATTGTCCCCTATGCAGTGACCCCAGATCCACAAAACATTGGCTTTATTTTAGTCATGGCATTGTAATGTGGAACTATTATCTACACCCCTTTCTAACTCTCACTCTGGAAATCATATTCAAATCATCATTTCTGGGAAGTATGTGTCTGTTATTTCTTCTACTTACCATCATTCCTATTTCCCAAACCAAAATATCTTTAAATGCCCACTACTTTCCTACAAGTGTTGTCATTCCCTATTAGGATGTAAATTTCTTAAAGACTGGAACTATTTTGCTTTCTGCACATGTATCCCTCTTGTTTAGCACAATATCTGACACATAGTAAAATCTTTATGAAAAATTTTACTTTACAAAACAGGTTTTAATTCTGAGTAGAGAAATTAATCTGTAAGTAACAAGAAAAACAAGTAATCTTTTGAGTGGAAAAGACACCAATCCAGCCCCATAATTAAACACAAAGCTAGGAGAAAGGAATAAAAAATGTTAGAACAAAAAGGAATAATATAGACAGGATTAAATTAAAAAGTAATTTTTTATTTTGAGAACAGAAATGAAGACTTGAATTTAATCTATAATACTAAATGTTAAAATATAGCAGAAAATAGACTTGCATTGATTGAAATCTTGCAGTAAAAGAAACAAAAGAAGTTGAGGCATATCAGAGGAAAATGAAATAGAAAATGAAAGCAATGGAAAATGTTAGAATGGGAAGAAATGGGAAGGAAAGGGGAAAATAATTCAAAAATGCTAACATTGAGAGATTTCTTTGTATCAATATCTATTAACTAGTATTTGAAACACCCTTTCTCATTCCAACTCCTAATATCCATGTGACCCTTACTATTTGTGTGATCATGGCTAGTGACTAACACCACTGAAATTTAATTTCTTTATCTGTAAAAAGGGTATAATGCCTGAACAACTTATCTCTCCTAATTTCTGTGTGTTTGTATTATTATCTCATTATAATAGGTCCTTAAGAAAAAAGCAACTTTCTTAAGATCAAGCTTATTTCATATAACTGATGATACAAAATCTCATTGCCTTCATTTTAATTTTATTCTGAATTTAATGAACCCCACAAAAAGATGCAAAGTACAAAGGAGAATAAAAAGAACATTTCATATGAAGTTATAAATTTGTTTCATATATTTTGTTACATTTTAAAAGTGTTCGGGAGCAGAGCCAAGATGGCAGAGAGGAGACATCTTTTCTGAGCTCTTTCCATAACTCTCAAACTAACAGCAAATTCAGCCTCTGAACTGGTTTTGGAGTGACATAACCCATGAATATTGGCAGTGTAAGAAATTACCAGCAGAAGATAACTTCAAAGCTCTCTAGAAAAGGTCTATTTCAATTGGGCATGACGGAAGGCAGGCCAAGTGCAGGCAAGCCAAACACAGATGCAGAAGAACAAACACATACTGAGTGCAGGAAGCACACAGTCCTGGGGAGGTGTGAGCTCCCCACTCCAGAGAATCTACTGGGAGGAATCTACCTCAGTGTTTGCTACTCTGTCCTGGTTGCAAGCCAATAAATCAGTAGATTAATTATAAGACATTTAACACAAATACAAAAGGCAAATAGTGAATCCCTAAACACTTGAATTTCACAGGACCTGGCTACACCCACCACCACTGACCCAGTGCAGACACTGCCAGTTGTAAAGGAAGGTTGGATAATCTCCCCTGTACCCTAAAAGCAGAACTCTACTTTAAAGAAAAATGAGCAAAAAGCAAAATTAACTCTGACCATCAATAGTTTTTATAGTGAAAGAGAAGAACAGATTTCAAATTCTGAGGTCACTAAAAGCAGATCATTTTTAGATGAAGCCTCAAAGGATGATATAAATTGATCCCTATCTCACAAGGCTCTCTTAGAAGAAATTAAAAAGGATCTTAAAAGACAGCTAGAAGAAAAATGGGGAAAGGAAATAGAAACTTTACAAGAGGGTTTGGAAAGGGAAACACAGAAATTATCTGAAGAAAACTCCTTATAAAATAGATTTAATGAAGTGGGGAAAGCTTATAACTCTGTACAAAACAGATTTGCCAAAATGGAAAAAGAAAACAACACCCTGAAAAACAGAATTTGTGAAATGGAAAAAAAAGATAACTTCTTAAAAAAAGGAATTTGTGAAATAGAAAAAAAATCCATAGAACAAAACAATTCATTTAAAAATTAAATTGGCCAAATACAAAAAGAACTAAAAAAGGTAATTGAAGAAAATAATTCACTAAAAATCAGAATTGAATAAATGGAAATGAATGACTCAATGAGACATCAAGAATCCGTTAAGTAGGAGCAGCTAGATGTGTGTGGATAGAACACCAGCCCTGAAGTCAGGAAGACCTGAGTTCAAATCTGATCTCAGACACTTAACACTTGCTAGCTATGTGACCCTGGGAAAGTCACTTAATCCCAATTGCCTCAGAAAAAAAAGAATCAGTCAAGCAAAATCACAAAAATGAAAATATGTAAGAAAATGCAAAATACCTCCTTGGAAAAACAATTGACCTGGAAAATAGATCTAGAAGAGAAACAATCTAAGGATTATTGGACTTCCTGAAAACCATGATGAAAAAAAAAAAAAAAGCCTAGACAAGTATCTTTCAGGAAATCATGAAGGAAAACAGCCCTAATGTTCTAGAATCAGAAGGTAAAATAGCCATTGAAAGAATTCACCAATCACCTCCTGAAAGAGACCCCAAAATGAAAACTCCAAGGAATCTCATGACTAAATTTCAGAACTATTGGACCAAGGAAAAAATATTGCAAGTAGCTAAATTGAAATACAGAGGATCCACAATCAGGATTAGCCGTGAACTAAAAGCTTCAACCTTAAAGGATCAAAGGGCCTGGAATCTGATATTCCAAAAGGCAAAGGAACTTGGATTGCTGCCAAGAATAAAATATACAGCAAAATTGAGCATTTTCTTTCAGGGAAGAAGATGGACATTCAATAATACAGGTGAATTTTATTTATTTTTGATGAAAAGACCAGAGATGAAGAAAAATTTTGACCTCCAAATATAGAACTCAAGAGAAGCATAAAAAGGTAAAAATGAAAGAACTCTTGAGAACTATATCTCTGTTATGGGTATACAGAGAGAGGGCAGGTATAATTTTATTTTACTGTCATAATATAAAAAACAAACGAGAGGTGGAAAGGGGTTTGTACTGGAAAAAGAGGAAAAAGGAGGTTAAAATGAGGGAAATTGCATCTCAGGAAGAGGCCAAGAAGACCTATTATAATTGAGGGAAAGAAGGAAAGGGGATAAACATTGTGTGAATCTTACTCCCATCAGATTTGGCTCAAAGATAGATTATTAGATGTATTTGGTTTCACAGAGAAACTTGTCTCACTTTATAGGAAACTAGGAGGGGAAAAGGAAAAGGAAATGGGGAGACTAATAGAAGAGAAAACAGAAATAGTAAGGGAAAGCTACAGGAAAGGGGGAGGGCCAATAAAAGGGGAGGGTTGCTAGAGGGAAGTGGTAGTCATAAGCAAAATACTGGGAAGGAGGGAAAGGGAGAAAGGAAAGGAAAAACATAATACAGAATTAGTCGTTTTAATTGTGAATATGAATGGGGTGAACTCTCTCATAAAATGGAAGCATATAGCAAACTGGATTAAAAGCCAGAATTTTACAATATGATGTTTACAAGAAATGCATTTAAAGCAGAGTGATACATACAGAGTAAAGGTAAAAGGCTGGAGCAGATCTATTATGTTTAAGGTGAAGTAAAAAAAGCAGGGATAACAATCCTGATCTCAGATCAAGCAAAAGCAAAAATAGATCTAATTAAAAGAGACGAGGAAGGAAACTATATCTTGTTAATGGGTACCACAGATAATGAAGTAATATCAATATTAAACATATATGCACCAAGTGATATAGCATCTAGATTCCTAAAGGAGAAATTAAGAGAGTAGCAAGAAGAAACGGACAGCAAAACTATAATAGTGGGGGATCTCAACCTTGCTCTCTCAGAACTAGATAAATAAACTCACAAAACAAAAAAGAAAAAAGTTAAGGAGGCAAATAGAATAGTTAGGTATGATAGATCTTTAGAGAAAATTGAAAGAAGACAGAAAGGAATATACATTTTTTTCCAAAGTACATGGCACCAATACAAAAATTGACAATGTATTAGCACATAAAGACCTCAAAAACAAATGCAGAAATACATAAATAATAAATGCATTTTTTTCAGATCACAATATAATAAAAATTACATTCAATAAAAGACCAGGGGGAAATAGAACAAAAAATAATTGGAAGCTAAATAATTTAATCTTAATGAATGAATGGGTGAAAAAGAAAATTAATGATAGAAACAATCAATAATTTCATCCAAAAGGATAATAATGGGACAACATACCAAAATTTGTGGGATGGAGCCAAAGCAGTAATAAGGGGAAATTTTATATCTCTAGATGCTTACTTGCATAAAATAGAGAAAGAGAAGATCAGTGAATTGGGTTTTTAATTAAAAAAAGATGGAAAAAGAACAAATTAAACATCCCCAATTAAATAACAAATTTGAAATTTTAAAAGTAAAAAGGGGGATTAATAAAATTGAAAGTAAGAAAACTATTGAATTAATAAAGAAAACTAAGAGTTGATTTTATGAAAAAAAACCAACAAAATAGATAAACCTTTATTTAATTTAATTAGAAAAAAGGAAAGAGGAAAAACAGATGGTCAAAAATGAAAAGGGAGAACTTTCCACTAATGAAGAGGAAAACAATTATGAGTTATTTTGCCCAACTTTAAGTCAATAAATTTGATAACCTAAGTAAAATAGAGGAATACCTATAAAAATATAGATTGCTCAGATTAACAGAAGAGGAAATAAATTACTTAAATAGTAACATTTTAGGAAAAGAAATAGAACAAGCTATTAATCAATTCCCTAAGAGAAAATATCTAGGGCCAGATGGATTTATATGTGAATTCTATCAAACACTTAAAAAATAATTAACTCCAATACTATACAAACTATTGGAAAAAATAGAGAAAGAAGAACTCCTACCCAATTTCTTTTATGACAAAGACATGGTACTGATACCTAAACCAGGTAGGATGAAAATAGAGAAAGAAAATTATAGACCAATTTCCTTAATGAATATTGACACAAAAATCTTAAATAAAATATTAGCAAAGAGATTACAAAAAGTCATCTCCAGGATAATACACCAAAACCAAGTAGAATTTATGCCAGAAATGCAGGGCTAGTTCAATATTAGGGAAACTATTAGCAGAATTGATTATATCAATAACCAAACTAAGAAAAACTATATGATTATCTCAATAGATGCAGAAAAAGCATTTGACAAAATCCAATATCTATTTTTATTAAAAACACTAGAGAGTATGAGAATAAATGTACTTTTCCTTAAAATAATCAGTAGCATCTATTTTAAACCATCAGCAAGCTTTCTATATAATGGGGACAAATTAGAATCATTTCCAATAATATCATCCATGAAACAAGGTTGCCCCACAATCACCATTGATATTCATTACTTATTAGAAATATTAGGTTTGACAATAAGAGAAGAAAAAGAGGATAAAGGAATTAGAGTATGTTATAAGGAAACTAAATTCTCCTTCTTTGCCAATGATATGATGGTATATTTAGAGAACTCTAGACATTCAACTAAAAAATTATTAGAAACAATTTACAATTTTGGCAAAGTAGTAGGATACAAAATAAATTCACAGAAATCATCAGCATTTTTATATATTATCAACAAAGTCCAGCATCAAGAGGCACAAAGATAAATTCCATTTAAAATAAATGTTGATAATATAAAAATGAGTCTACCTGCCAAGGGAAAGTCAGGAACTATATGAGTGCACATAAAAAACACTTTATACACAAATAAAGTCAGTTCTTAACAATTGGAAAATTATTAGGTGCTCTTGGATGGGCTCAAAGATTGTACTAAAAATGACAATACTGTCTAAATTAATCTACTTATTTAGTCCTATACCAATCAAACTCCCAAGAAATTATTTTATAAATCTAGAAAATTTAACAAAATTCATCTGGAAGAAAAAACAGTCAAGAATTTCAAGGGAATTAACGAATAAAATTAAAATGTAAGTAGTCTTGTTGTACCAGATCTAAAACTATATTATAAAGCAGCAGTCATCAAAACCATTTGCTATGGGTTTAGGAATGGAATGGTTGAGTGGAATAGATTAGATTCACTGGACAAAATAGTAAATAATTATAGTATAGTTTGACAAACCCAAAGACCCCAGCTTTTGGGATTAGAACTTATTATTTGATAAAACCTGCTGAGAAAATTGGAAACTAGTGTGGCAGAAAGTAAGCATTGACCCACACCTAACAAACACTGTATACCAAGATAAGGTTTAAATGGGTTCATGATCTAGACATAAAGAGTGATATTATAAACAAATTAGAAGAACATAGGATAGTTTACCTCTCAGATCTGTGGAGGAGGGAGGAATTTGTGACCAAGGAAGAATTAGAGATCATTATTAATCACAAAATAGATAATTTTGATTATATCAAGTTAAAAAGGTTTTGTATAACCAAAACTAATGCAGATGAGATTAGAAGGGAAGCAATAAACTGGGAAAACTTTTTACATTCAAGGGTTCTGATAAATGTCTCATTTCTCATATATATTGAGAAAAATGACTGAAATTGATAAGAATTCAAGCTTTTTCTCCAAATGATAAATGGTCAAAGGATATGAAAAGACAATTTCCAGATGAAAAAATTGAAACCATTTTTAGTCATATGAAATGGTGCTCTGAATCACTATTGATCAGAGCAATGAAAATAAAGACAACTCTGAAGTACCACTACACACCTCTTAGAATGGCTAAGGTGATAGGAAAAGATAACTATGAATGTTGAAAGGGATGTGGGAAAACTGGGACACCAATACATTTTTAGTGTAGTTGTGAACTGATTCAACTATTCTGTAAAGCAATTAGGAACTATGCCCAAAGGGATATCAAAGTGTGCATACCCTTTGATCCAGCAGTGGGCTTGTATGCCAAACAGATCATAAAGGAGAGAAAGAGATCCACATGTGCAAAAATATTTGTGACAGTCCTTTTTACAGTAACAAGAAACTGGAAACTGGCTGAATATTATGGAATATTATTGTTCTATAAAAAATGGTCAGCAGGATGATTTCAGTGAATGCTAAAGAGATTTACATGAACTGATGCTAAGTTAAGTGAGCAGAACAAGGAGGTCATTGTACATGGTAACAGAAAGATTATATGATGATTGATACTAATGTAAGTAGATCTCTTCAACAATGAGATGGTTCATACCACTTACAATGATCTTATGATGAAATGAGCCATCTTCACCAAGAGAGAAGACTTTGGGAACTAAGTGTGGATCACAACATAGTATTTTCACTCTTTTTTTGTTGTTTGCTTGTATTTCTCTTTTTTGATCTGATTTTTCTTGTGCAGTATTATAATTTTGGAAATATGTATAGAAGAATTGCATATATTTAATGTATATTGGATTACTTGCCATATAATGGAGGGGGTGGGGAGAAGGGAGGGAAAATTTGAAACACAAGGTTTTGCAAGAATAAATGTTGGAAATCATTTATGCATATGTTATGAAAAAGCTTTTATAATAAAAATATAATGAAATAAGCATATATTTTCATAGCCATATTTCAATATAATTTGTTTCCAATGGAAGGAAGGATGGCATGTGGGTAGGTGGTTTCCAACAATTATTGGGAGGAAGGAAGGAAGGAAGGAAGAAAAGGAAAGGAAAGATTGACTAAGGAAGAAAAGAAGAAACACGTATATATTAAAGAATTATTATGTGACAAGCATTATGATAAGTGAATGATAGATAATTCATATTTTATCCTTACAACAATTCCAGAAATTTCCCCAATTTTATAGTTGAGGAAAATGAGACAAATGAGGTTAAGTTAAAAAGTTCAAGTCACTCAACTAATAAATATTTGAGGTAGAATTTGAATCTTCCTGATTCAAAATCCAGTATTCTACCCATGATGACATTTAATTATTTCTTTAATTCTATGTATTTGTTTTTGCTGCATTTAAAAACATTATTTTAAATAGAAATGCCTAGAGATCACAAAATTATAAAATGGATCCATGAAACACAAAAATGTTTAAAAATGTGAGCTAACAACATCCCACCCAAAAAAGAATATGAAGAGAAATGAGAACTATAGAACCAGAAAAATGGAAAGATAAGAAAAATACAACAGTAAAAAAAATGAGAGAAATAGCAGAATAGTAAGATACAAAACAATCCTCTAATATAAAATATTTTCAAAACTCAATTAGGTCAGATAAAGATTAATGTATCCACTAGATAATATGAAATTGTAGAACAAAGGTGAAAGACTGAGGAGAAGAATATGAGAAAATAAAAAGTTATTATTGTCAAGTTATTATTAGTTATTGAAATGCTTAACCAATATCAGTATTCATTACAAGGTAGTGATATTATTGTCAATTACTCATTATTTACTAATATTATTAGTAATTATTCCAAGAATACCAATAAATCACAATTGATTCATTATGAGTAATTAGTTTTAAATTAACTATCAGAAATAATTTTATTGATGATAACATTAGCAGCAGATTAGTAATAGCAATTATTTTGTTTCCAAATAATTAAAGAATATTAAAATTTTCTATTCGAATTGCTGACTTGGAAAACAATACAAGGACAGATGACCTAAAAGTGATTTCACTAAGAATCTTGATCAATATGAAAACCAAGAAACCATATATATTAAAAAAATAAAAGACTGAAAATTGTTTTGCCCAAGTAGAACTCAAGATAAAGCAAACCTGAATTGACTGGGCACGTATGGAAAAGAATCCCTTAAATAAAAACTTGTATAAAAATAGTCAAAATACTAAGCTTTTTGTTTTAAAAAATTTGCAAGACATCAGAAACAAAGAATATAAGTAGCTGAGAAAAAGAGGAAAACCTAGAAGTTTCCTCAGCAAATCTGAATAATATCTAAAATTTGCTATTGCAGAAGAAAACCATAATCAGGAATAAGTTGCCCACTAAAATTATTTTTGATTTTGACATGGGTTGAAAAAAGACCTTTAGTAAAATGAAGGACTTCCAGATGAAGAGAACAA
>JAJPUD010004517.1:7948-70309 GCA_023553655.1 Myrmecobius fasciatus
TATCTTTCCCTACAAATCTTTTCTTCTTTCTAATTTGCCTATTAGTGTTTAAGGTAACCCTCATCATCCACACTGTCAAACACTATGTCATTTTGGATTTGCATACATCCTAGACAGCAGACACACTAGACAAGTTTTGTCATTTTTACCTTCACAAAAATATGTGCTTTTTGTATATTTCTCCTCTTTTCACTCATATAGGATTCACCTCATAACTAGACTCATAGCAAATACCTCATAACTGAACTGTGACCATAGTTTTCTCTCTAATACTATATTAGCCTATATTATGCTAATCTGCTCAGATTTTCCTTGAGTGTAAGTCTGACCAATTTACCCCTCTTCCTAACTGAATAAACTCCAATGGCTCACTATTGATTTTCAGGATCAAACACATCATTCTCTGTTTATTTTTTAAATCCTTCACAACTTTACTTTTTTCTGTATTTTTTGAATAATATTTTTGTTTTATTTGAATAATAATTAAAGTATTAAACATTTACATTTTTTGAATTTTGCAGTTTTTGATTCCTAATTTTAGTATTAAATTTACATTTTGGTAGGACTAGATATGGAAAATAGGAAGCAGTGGAAATGTAAATTCATTGACCTAGTCCCACAATGCTATACATAGAATGATGAAATTATTAAACAACTGTTTCTAAAACTATAGTTACCGAGTGATCAAACATTGATAATGTGTTTGTGGGGCTTCATCACTAAGGAAAAATTATGTAATCATATGCATTATGGAAACTATATGTGTGTACATCTTAAGTATTTTCAACACTTACTGGCTTCTAGACTCATTTACAAGTATGATTAAGAAGAGGAATTATCTGATAAACTTATAATTCAAAGAAAAATAAGAAGCATTTAGTTTCCTAACTTGTGTAGAACTCTCAAAGAATAATTATAATAAAATCCAAATATTCAATTGCAGTTGATTTATCTTTGTACCTCTTACTCCTTAACCAAAGTGAGGACTAGACATGAGACAAATTTTTATCACCTATCAGGAAATTGTACAGTGTTTTTAATGACCTCAAGTTACTACAAAATCCTTCTCTTTGATCTCAATATTTTTTTCAGTGATTTCTACAGATATTTCCAAATAACATTGTGCTACTTTCACCAAACCTTGAAATACTACAGAGATTCTTGAACAAGAGTGACAATAACTCAAAAGATATTTAACCTTGGCGTCCATATTGGAAAAACCAAGTGGATGAAGATATTGCACAGATTTTGACATGCAGTTCACTATCCAGTTCAGTGAATTAGTCCATAGATGTATTTATCTCAAATAAGTACTGTGCCTGAACAATGATGAATAGCCTAAAGGGATCAGGATAAATCCCATTTAGAAAATCATATGGCATTTTCAGTGAGTTCAAATTACTAACTGCTGCAAATTAGTATTTACTATTTACTCTCTCCAATAATATAGGAACTATGAATAATGGGACCGTACAGGGACATGATGATCTTAAAAAAATTCAAATTACAAGTGATTGAAGTGACAATAGAAAGATGCAGAGTAGGCTGTAGCCAACTTATGACATATTTCCAGGGGTAACTAGAAAGCAAATAGAACATGTATAATGAGAAAAGGGAATAAGATAATCATGAAATTATCACAGATTTAAAACCTAAGTTTTGTATTTATTTATAAAATAATATATTTTAAAACTTTTCATGGATGCAGATCAGTTGGAGAATGGATGAATAAGTTATGGTATATGAATGTTACGGAATATTACTGTTCTATAAGAAATGATGAGAGGATTTCAGAAAGGCCTGGAGAGACTTGCATGAACTGATTCTAAATGAAGTAAATAGAACCAAGAGAACATAGTACCAAGCAACAGTGAGGTTTTGAAATGATCAATTCTGATGGATGTGGCTCTTTTCAACAATGAGGTGATTCAGGCCAATTTCAATAGATTTGTGATAGAGAGAGCCATCTGCATCCAGAGAGAGGACTATAGGGACTGAATGTGGCTCACAAGATAGCATTTGCACCTTTTTTGTTGGTATTTTGTTTGCTTTTTGTTTTCTTTCTCATTTTTTTCCCCAAGAATGTGAGGAAAGGAGGATAAGGGAGAGAATCTTTGGAGGGGGAATCACCTGGAGCCTACCTGGGACAAGTCAAAGTAGTGAATAGAAGTAAGGCAGAGTAGTAAGCAGGGATAGGAAACAAGAGATATATGATATCTCTTATAATATAATAATGTTATTACCATAACAATAATAATGGTCATGAATAGAATTTTTTAGGGAAAAAAACAAGTAGTAATCATTAGTCTCAGACAAAGGTAAAGCTAAAATACACATACACATACATGTAGTTTTTTGAGGAGGAAGTAGTGGGAAAGAAAGAGGGGAAAGAATTAAGTCAAAAGTGCACAGTAGGACAAAAGAAAACCTACAAAGAAATTATGTATATAATGTGTAGAATTTATTGTATAGGCTTTCTTGAAATGGAAATTTATTGTTTTATGTTTTGAATTTTCTCTTATGTTCTGCTGTGCACATGACAATGTTCTTATTTTTCTTTTTTCTATTATTTTATTTTGTATTTAAGTTTTAAATAAAAACATTTTGAAAAAAGAAATTATCAAAGAAAATTATTCTGAAGTTCTAAAACAAGAAGGCAAAGCAGAAATATAAAAAATCCACTAATCATCACCTGAAAGAGAACTCAGGATGAAAATTTAGAAGAATATCACAACCATGTTTTGGAGCTTCTAGATTAAAATTTGGAAGCAACAAGAAAAAAAAAAGAACTTAAATATGATTATTTACTTAATTTTTTTACTTTGTGTATGTGAAAATATTATCAGTACATTTGTGACTGTCATTATTTAGATAGTTTGAAATGGTGGATTGAGCTGAGTATAGTAGGGTGATTCTAAAAAAAAATTAGAACTATGTAGGGAGAGATAAAAAGGAGTAATTGTCTCATACAAATGAGGCATAAAAATAAAAATTGATATAGAAGAAGCTAGTGAGGGAGGGCAGGTAGTGCTAGAACCTTACTCTCAACAAGAATGAGTTAAAAGGGGAACTATATACACACATGTATGTATATAGACATAAGCATGAAGTCTTCTGAATTCAGAAAGAAATAAGGATAAAGGGATTGGATGGGAGGAGGGGATAAGGTTTTAGAGGGATGGGTAGGTTAAGGAATAGGAGGGCTAGGTAGTGAGTAGAAGTAAAGTAGAGGAGTGAGGACAGATAGGATAAAAAGGGTGAGAAGGATAGTAAGGGAAAATAGGAAGGAAGAAAATGAACAAGTAATTGTAGCTTATGATGTGAATGAAACAAACTTACCCATTAAACAGAAATGTATAGAAGATTAAACTTTTAAATTCAATAATATATTGCTTTCAGGAAATGTTATAAAAATGAGAGATACACACAAAGAAAAAATAAAGGTCAGTGGTAGAATTTATTCTGTAAAAATCAGGCCTAGTAATTACAATCTCAGACAAAGTTACAGTTAAAATAGATTTAATCAAAAGTGAAAAATAGAGAAATACATGTCAGCAATATTATTCAATATTGTTTTAGAACATTTAAAATAACTAGACGGTATAAAATACTGAGTATATACCTACTCAAACAAACACAGGAACTATATGAATATAAACATAAAACACTTTTAATAATAAACAGATCTAAATAATTGAAGTAATATTTACTGTTCATGAATGGGTAAGGTCAATATAATTTTTAAATGACAATTTTACTTGCCTAATCTGTTTATTCAATATTGTCCCAATTTGATTACTAAAAATTATTTTAATGAGTTAGAAAAGAAATAACAAAGTTCATTTGAAAGGGCAAAAGGCCAGAAACTTCAAGGAAACCAGGAAAAAAGAAGTTGATTTGGCAGTATCAGACCTTAAATTATATTAAAAGAGAGAGCATTGTGGAAGTCTAAAAAAGATAATTTTTATTATTTTAAAATAAAATCTTCTTGTATAAATAAAACCTGTATAGCCAAGAATGGAGGGAATGCAAAAAATTAGGAAAGAACTTTGATGGACAATTTTTCAGATAGAATGTGATTGGATTAAATATTGCTGTGGTGTAGACAATGAGCTAGTTGATTCAGTTGACATGGAAAGACTTGGACCTGTGAAGGAAGAGGTTATCCATCTTCAGAGAAACAGATGAAAGGTGAAAATAAGTATAATGTGTTCTCACACATGTACATATGAATATACATGTGTCTACATGTGTATGCTTATAGATATTGATGCATATGTATGTTTATATGTATACATATAAATATGTGTATACATAGATATATAGCTATATCTCCACATTTAATTGTAGCTTTCTTTAAAGTGGGGAGGGAAAGGAGAAGAAAAAAATGAAGTAAAAAGTACACAACAGAGAACAAAAGAAAACCAACCAAGAAGCAAAGGAAAGCTGAAATGCACTGAACGCAATGTGTAGTATTTATTATATAGGCATTTTTGAAATGGAAATTTAGTGTTTATATTGAATCTTCTATTATGGGCTTCTGTGTATATGGCAGTATTTTTCTTTTCTGATTTTGTATCTAAGTTTAAAATTTTAAATAAAAAAAATGTTGAAAAATCACAAAGAATCAGTGTAGCTCCAAAGAAAAGATATGAGAAGACATCCCCACCTCCTCCTTCGTAGAGATGGAAGATTTCCAAGTATGGTTGGTTGTTCAGTCCTTTTTCAGTTGCATCTGATTCTTTGTGACCTCATTTGGAGTTTTCTTGTCAAAAATTCTGGAGTGGTTTGTAGTTTTCTTTTCCAGTTCATTTTGTAAAGGAGGAAACCGAAGCAAATATAATTAGGTGACTTGTTCAAGGTCACACAGCTAATAGGAATCTGAGGCCAGATTTAAACTCAGGAAGATGAGCTTCCTCTATCTATTTGTCCATTCTTTGAAAAAATTTCAAACTTTTTTTTTATGTATTCATCAGTATTGCTGATTTCTTTTCTTCTTTGGAAATATTGGTTATATGTAATGGTTTTGTGGGAGGAAAGAAAGGAAAGGATACTTAGAGAAATGTTGGGGGTATTAAAAAAAAGCAAAAGCAATTTATTTTAAAAATAAAAAAAAAAACTACACTGAATTGTCTGATGGTGAAATTAAATTATAGTAAAGACAGATTAAGTCCTTCCTTCCAATTTGAATTCTAGACCATGTCAATATAGATGAAAATCCAATTCAGTCATCCTTTCTCTTGGTTATTTATACTCCCATATCAGAGATAACAAAATGATGCCTTTTATCTTGGCTTTGTGGTAGACAAGAATACTCACTACACTAAGTAATCATCAGTGACTGGATCTGGGTTCTGGGTCTAGCTATTCTACTTGTAGATGTGTATTCTTGAATAAGATACTGAATCTTTCCTACATTCATTTTTAACTAATCTTTTCATGGAATCCCCCCAGATCTGACTTTCCCTTAGGGTTGTGGTTGTGAGATCAAATGAAATAATATAAATGAAAACACTTTACAACCATAAAATACTGAGCAAAGTGTGAAAAAGTACTAAATACAGCTCACTGACAGTATTGTTGGACACCTAGGCAACTCCCCAGAGCCGGAAAATATCTCTGGGTGTTGGCATTTTTCCTAGGTGAGGAAATGAGAACAGGATATTTTCTTTTAGAAGCTTTTCTAATGTACTCAAAAAGGACAGTATCTCTTCTGACTAGACCCATATACACTTTTGTGCCAAGTATTACTTGATTATTGTGAGTATTTCTATGTTCAGATGATCATTTCCTGTGTTTTAAAAGTATACCTCTGAAAAACACCATTCTGATGAGACACTTAATTATATATACACAATAAGCTTCACTGGGATGTTACCACCTACTTGCAGAAATTCTTAGAATAATAAACGGACCCTTAAAATTACTTTTCCCAAGTTACATATACAACACTCCATAAATGAGCTCTTGTGGCAGAGTTCCCAAGTAAATATCATAATGAGAAATAGAAAACACAAATCATGTCAGTGAGAGGTCCATTCTTTTCTCCTGTGTAGAAAGCAAGGGTTGACAACTTGTGGTATGCTTGCCCAAGGTGAGCTCATTTTCAGTGATGTGTGGAATGACAGCTATCATCATGCCTTGGTTTCCCTCAAGAATCTGCAAGTGTCATATCTGTTTCCTTATCCCGCATCATCCCACATCAAACTGATTTACAAGAGTCAAGACACTGTCACCATCAACAACATGTCAGGAGAAGAATCTTCTCTTAAAAGATTGCCCATCTCTGTCCAGCAAGGTTGGACTCTTGCCCAGTGATCATCCACACTGATTTTCAATGACTGAAGAAATGATAGTTTTCATTATTTTGTGAGAATCATTATTCTTTACATCATTCAACTAATAATCTCAAAGTACATTGCAAACCATATCCATGTGTTTCACAGTACAAATATGGAAACCCAGGCAGCCAGTAAATAACTTTGAGCTAATGATTTCACCTGAGTCAGAGGCAGAGCTAGAAAGGTTATTCATCCCTAAATTCAGTTCACACTCAGAGAACATACCCTCAGCTAACTTTTTAAAGTGGTGCATTAGATAGAATGTCACACATACCTGGAGTTAGGAAGACCTTTTTAACTTCAGACACTTACCAGCTGTGTGACCCCAAGCAAGTAATTTAACCCCTATCCCCCTCAGTTTCCTCATCTGTAAAATGTGCATAATAATAGCACCTGCATCCCAACATTATTGTGAGGATCAGCTGAGTTGTCTTGTGTAAGTTGTTGGTCAGTCATTTCTGAGTCTTCATGACACCATTTAGGGTATTCTTTGCAAAGATACTAGAGTAGTTTGCCATTTCCTTCTCCGCCTTATTTTACATATGAGGAAACTGAGGTAAACATAGTTAAGTGACTTGCTCAAGGTCATAGCTGGTAATTGTCTGAGATCAGATTTGAACTCTGGTTTTCCTAACTTCACGGTCAATGCTCTTATTATCTAGCATTTTGTAAATCTTAAAGTACTATTTAAGGGACAGCTAGATGGCGCAGTGAGTAAAGAAAGACTAATTAAAAATTAAATAGCTGGATAAATTTTAAAAATAGGGATCAATCATATAAAAAGAGAAAATAGGAAATAAAATATTAACAAGTATATGGGTCATTCTCATAAATATTTTATAAGGGATGAAAAAATAAGTCTATTGCCAAGTAGCTACTTCATTTCCTATTTTGGTAATAATTTCCCCCAAGATTTTTTCTAGTCATTTTTTTTATCCCCCCCTTCTTTTATATATCTTTGAAAACTGATCCCCTGCATAGCCATTACTTTCAAAATTAGTGAAATGTAGCATGGATTTCTTTAGGATATATGTAGTCTGGTCCAGCTACTAATCTTCAGGGCCATTTCCACTCTCTCCTATGAGGGTTAATTCTGCAAGGAAAAGAACTTAAGAGTCACAGAGCCTGAATTTTAAAAGTCCAGCTCTGTCACGTCTTAGTGGAGTGACTTTGGGCAAATAAATTCATTTCTCTAGATCTCAATTTCTTCAACTGTAAAAATGAGTTGGTCAGACTAAATTATCTCTAAGAGACCTTCTGGTTCCAGGATTATAATTCTACTGCACATTAGGGACTGAGGGATAGCATGGTGGTTCCACTGTCATCAATGATGAAAATAGATATCTATGAACAAAAGAACATATTTGTTCTATTTATGGTCCTTCTGGTTTCATCTTCAAACATTATAGATTTAAATTTAAATATGGAATTAAATTCTTTATAGTTTCAAATTGTGTCAAACTTTCTGAAGACTTGATTTCCTCTCCACTTCTCTTTGTTATTTAAATATTTTGTAAGTATATTTTAAACTGATATTACTCTAGGCAATTATATACATTAGTCTGATATAGAAATACTTCAGAGGATTACAACTAGATCTTGGTTAGTGGAATAATTAATCCTCTTATGTGGTCTCATCATTTGAATTTGGACGAGTAGTTTCATTGGATTAGAACCAATAATCATAGCTTACATAACTATAACTTAGAATACTGTGAATCTGAATACATGTCACTAGTTTGGGGGATTTATTATTTTCACTAATGGAAGCCTAAATATAATTTTAGTAGCTGTACAGAACAGAGGTAGCTTGGTTTAGAGGACAGAGAGTTCTCTTCGTCATGGTGTGACCTGGATCCAAGTTTGACTTTACCTTGCCTTTGTGAAACAAATTAACCTCTCAGTGTTCTAGGAAAGTTTTCTAGGTTATTAGTTGCAGAGAAGGTGCCAGCTTGAACTGGTAAAGGGCCTTGTTTCATTTGGGCCTTCCCTTTGCCAGTGAAATCAGGGGTCCAGTTTCCATTCAAAATAGAAAGTACTATTTGAAAATGACTCTGTTATTCATTTCATTTATCATTTTAAAAATTTTATTATTTATAAATTTATCATTTAAAAAATTTTATCCAAAATATTTAAAGTAGTTTACAATGGAACTCCTTTATAATGTTGATATGGGATCGGTTAACATTACATCAACTTTATTAGTTATATTATAACATCTTTACTGTGTGAATTTGTTTGGAAAACATGAGTTATTATGAAGCATCACTAAATTCATATAATAACTTGGTTTTCTTTTACCTTCAAAATATGTTGCTTTCAACATGATTCCAATATTTTTACTATTTCCTTCCTTTGTGGACATTTGTATGAAGACGGAAGCTTAGTAAGGTTTTCTTGGCTTCTCTCTTTAAGTTTAATAATCTGAGTTTAATAACTAAAATCGTTTAGTGAGCTCAAAGCAGTGCTAAAAAAGAGAATGGTGATTGTAATCAACCAATGACATCATTGAGCAGTAGGATGCATGTTCTCAATCAGCATTTACATACCAAAGTACAAAAGGGCAGAAGGAGTGCTGAGGATGATCAAAGACCCATTGCTCAATAGTATGTTTTTAGATTAATTACTCCATGGGAGATCAGCATCACTAGGTCACTGCTCTGGGGTTTTATTTTTGAAATTTTATATGATTTCAGTCTCAAAGTTAAGGGAATAAACATTACTATGGTGGTTTCCAAAGAATTTGAGTTCTATGTTTTTAATGATGTTCCTTATTTATTAACAGATTATATAGAATAAGTTCACTGTTTTTTCTTAACTAATGTGCACATGAGAAAAAGTCTTTAATATACTTAATTCATCAAGGATCAATAAAACATAATAATACATAAACCCCCAAAACTATCACATATAGTTGTAAAGATGCTGATAAAGCAAAGGATACCAACTATTAGGATAAAAGCTTGCTAATAGACAAAAACTACTGAGAAAATTGGAAAATAGTCTAAGAGAAATTAAGTTTAGACCAACATTTCACACAATATACCAAGAGAAGCTCCAATGAATACACAGCCTGGTTATAAAATTCCACATCATAAATATAATGGAAGAAAAGGAAAGGAGATACTTTTCACAATTCTGGATTGGAGAAAATTATTTGACTAAATGTAGAAAAGAGAAGAACAGATGAAATGGGAAATTTTGATCATGTAACATTGAAAAGTTTTGCACAAATAAAATCAATACAGAATAGGAGTAAGCAGTTCTCCAAAGAAGATATGTTACAAATCACTAATAACAGTAGGAATGGTGATTAAAACAATGTCAAAGTTTTACTTCATATACATTAGGTGACCCCAATAATGGACTTTTAAAATGAGCTTTAAGCTGTTTATTTGCAACTCTTTAGGACTGGCCAAACCTGATTTGGATAACCTATTTCTAAAAATGGCAGTTGTTAAAGGGATTGTAATAGGACAATCATTTTGGAAAGCAGTTTGGAATGTACCTAAAAGGCCCTTAAATTGTATCTATCCTTTGACTCAGGGATCGTTTAGGCATATATCTCTGAAGAAGTAAGAAGGAGGGAAATAACACATAAGATATCTATATCTATCTATCTATCTATCTATCTATCTATCTATCTGGTCCATGATTGCAGAAAGGAATAGATTCAAAGAAATTTGGTAAAAGTCATATGACCCAATGCAGAGTGAAGTAAGCTAAACCAGGAGAACAATTTATAAAATGATTATAATGATTTCAAAGAAAATAACTTTGAAAGACTAAACAATTCTGATTAATACTTTGGCCAGTCATGACTCCAGAAGACTAATGAGGAAGCATACTTCTCCTCTCTTGGAAGAGAAGTCAAGTACTAGGGGCATATATTTTCCTAAACATCAACATGTGACAATATTTATTTGTTCCAAGGGAAAGCTTTTGTTTTGGATGGGACAGGAGGGTAGCGACAGTGATACCAAGAAAAAAGAGAAAGAAAAAGAAAGAAAGAAAAAGCACCAATAAACACTAGATTCAGAGGTAGAAAGATCTGAATTCAAATCAAGTTTTAGACACTTCTGAACTGTGATCCTGGGCTAGTCACTTAACTTCTCTGTGCCTCTGTTTCTCTTCTATAAAATGTAAATAGTAATACATCTATCCTTTCCCTCCTGGTTTGTTGCAAGTGAGGTGATATCTGAATAGTGCTTTGTAAACCTTAAAACACTATGGAAATGCAAGTTTTTATCATTATAGAACACTGAAAAGGTACACAGAAAAGAGCAGAAAGAAGTTCAGAATGGGACTCATACAAGAAAGGCAGAACTAATCTTATACTGATAAATTTACTATATTAAAATTATATAAATTTAACATATTAAAATTTTTAAAGCTACTGGTTTTTTTAAACAATCTTCTTTTATCTGTTCTTTTTATATGTAAATATTCATGTTTGTTGCTATTTGTCAACAGAATAGATAGAAAAAGAAAATTTATCCAAAAAAAAGGGCTGATGGGTCACTAATAATGGCAGGTAATTTACAAGGAATTCATCTCTAAAAAGCAGTAGGCTGATCATATACATAATTTCATTTAGAGGGAAGTGGCAACTATTTCTGGCAGCTAGGTAGCACAGTCAATAAAATATAGGGCCTGGATTCAGGAACACGAGTTCAAAATCAAATCTTAGACACTCACTAGCTGTGTGACCCTGGACAAGTTACTTAACCCTATTTGCCTCATTTTCCTCATCTGCAAAATGAGCTGGAGAAAGAAATGGCAAACTATTTCAGTATCTTTACCATGAAAAATTTCATGGATAATATTGATTCATTATGGTTCATGGGATCACAAAGAGTTGATTGAACAACAACAACACAACTATTTCTAGACCCAATTTAAAGATGGGTAAAGTTAAGAAACCAGTAAATTAAACATCTTGCCTAAGGTCACTGGAGAAATAGTTATCTGGGATGTTTTTCTACTAATATAGCGTTCTTTTCACAAATAACATTGCCCCTTTTAATTAAAGTAGTACCAAATATATGAAATTCCTTCCTCATTTTAACTAAAACCCTTATGTGTAGACTCTTCTAAAGTCTACACTTTTAAATGTTTCTTTATTGCCTCCTCAATTAAATTCTAACTCCTTTACGTCGAATTCAAGATCTCTCATAATCTAGTACTACCATATGTCTCTGGTTTTATATTTTACTTATCTCTTACTCTCCATGTTTCATGCTTCAATCAAATCTGACATTTTTCTGTCCCTAGGCTCCAAATATGTTGTGTAGCCTCCTTTGCCCATATGTTCCTGGTGTCTAAAATGGTTTCTCTCTCATTCTTTGACTGTTGAATTCTTATTCATCTTTCAAATATTACCTCAAATGCCACTTTCCCACAGGAAGCCTTTTCTGAGTTCTTGATAAATGCCCTTACTCCCAAGAACCTCACAAAGGTACCTGCCTAATATATTTATTATATAATGTTATCTATATATGTGTAATATCTCTCAACTATTAAATCTATGAGAGTAGGAAAAGAATGTTGTCTTAACCAATGGTTCTCAAAATGTAAGAAAGAGCTCCAGTTCTTTGGAGGTCCATGAAATCAAAACTATTTTCATAATAATACTGAGTCCTCCCTTTCCAATTTTCATATTCTAATTTCACATACATATCATATATGTGAGGCTGAATTTTCAGTGTCTACTTCAACCTGAATAACATCATAACAGATTAAATGCAGAAACAGATATGAAAATCCAGCCATTCTCTATTAAACCCAACATTAAAGAGATTTGCAAGAAAAACAAACCAAAGTAGAACAATGATACTTTTCTAATTTTTTTTTCTTTTGGAAAATAGCTGTTTTCAAAAAAATATATTACTTGTGTCAACATTTAACTGATTTATTATTATTATTTTAAACAAATTAATAAAATTTTAAAAATGTAGCAGCTTGTATGTGTATATGTGCAGCATGTGGTAAGTATTGTTAGATATAACTCAAACAAACAAAAGCCCTTTGTGTGTGTGGAGAAGTATCTTCAAGAAATTTTAAAAGTGCAAAGGGGTCCTAAGGCCAAAATATTAGAGAACTGTTTATTTAATCTCCTCCTGTGTCTTGCATGTTGCTCTGCATATTGTGGGTAACTAAAGTTTGTTAAATGAATGACTAAATGGGGGTTAGTAAGGGGAGAACACAAAAAGCAAGGGAGAGGAGACACACTGAGGATATAAGTGATGGCAAAATCATATTTTTATGGAAAAGGTTGAGAAATAGGTCATTTTACAATAAGAGAGTGCATAAAAACAACCATTGCCCTATTTGTTTCAGTTCAATAGGCTTGAGCTTGACTTTAGGCTGTTTATATTGACATTATAAAACAAATTCTAATAGGAGAAACACCTAAAAGAAAGAAAAGGAGACATTTTTTCCTACTACAGCAAGAAGTCATTTTTCAAAATGTCAGGCTGTATCAAATGGGATTTTTCATAAAAAATATTGTCTGGACAGCAGTAAACGAGTTATGCTTTGTAGACCAGTTTGCTCCAATATCAAGAACTGTATGAGACAAACTCTTAAAAATGACCTGTATGTAGTACTGGACAAGTTGGGATATGAAGTACATTGCCTTGTGAATTACCATGTCCAAATTAAGTTGCTGATGTAGTAATTCTCAAAGTAACACAAAGTTTTTCAAAGACATTTTAGTTTTCCATCATGGCAGGGCATCTGTTTTGCCCCAAGGAACATGGAAATAGTCTAATCACTCAATTAAACAGCATGTTATCATTGTATTCAATAAAATGAGTCTCTACCTCCATATCTAATCTGCAAAAAAATGTCAAATGAAAATATCTGCTTAAAATGTGTTTTGAATAACAAAGTTACTGAGGGATAGAGAATTGTTGGCACCACACTTTAATTCTGCAGATTAAATTTTTTTATTCTTTTGTAGTTGTAGTTATTATTTTCAACATTATTTTATTTTTCCAAATACAGGTAAAGATAATTTTCAACACTCCTTCTTGTAAAACTCTGCATTCCAAATTTCTCTCCCCACCACCTTCTCCCTCCTCAAGACAGCAAGCAATCTGATATAGGTTAAATATGTGCAACTCTCCCAAACGTATTTCCATATTTACCATATTGTCCAAGAGAAAACAGACCAAAAGGGAAAAAAATTATAAGAAAGAAAAAAAACAACAAACAACAACAAAAAAGTGAAAATACTATGCTTCCATCCACATTCAGTCTCCATAGTTGTCTGGATGCGGATAGCATTTTGAATCCCAAGTTTATTGGAATTGCCTTGAAAGACGGCATTGTTAAAAAGAGCCGAGTCCATTATAGTTGATCATCATTTTTTTTTTTCATTTTTTTTCATTAATTCCCTTGAAATTTTTGACCTTTTGTTCTTCCGAATGAATTTTAAAATTATTTTTTCTAGCTCCATAAAGTAATTTTTTTTTGCTATTTGATTGATATGGCACTAAATAAGTAGATTAATTTAGGCAGAATTATCATTTTTATTATGTTAGTTTTACCTATCTATGAGCACTTGATATTCTTCCAGTTGTTTAAATCTAACTTTGTGTGAAAAGCAATTTTGTAATATAATTCCTGATTTTGTCTTGGCAGGTACACTCCCGTATATTTTATATTAGCTACAGTTATTTAAAATGGAATTTCTCTTTCTATCTCTTGCTGCTGGACTTTGTGAGTAGCGTATAGAAATACCAATCATTTATGTGGATTTATTTTATATCCTGCAATTTTGCTAATGTTATTGTTTCTAATAGTTTTTTAGTTGATTCTATAAGATTTTAAAAATATACTATCTTATCTGCAAAGAGTGATAGTTTGTTTCCTTATTACCTACTCTAATTTCTTCAACATGCTTTTCTTCTCTTATGCCTAAAGCTAAGATTTCTAATACAATATTGAATAATAATGGTGATAATAAACAGTCTTGTTTCACCCCTAATCTTACTGGGACTGCTTCTAGCTTACGCCCATTACATATAATGCTTGCTGATAGCTTTAGATAGATGCTACTTATCATTTCAAGGAAACTTCATTTATTCCTATGCTTTTTAGTGTTTTAAATAGGAATGGGTGTTGTGTTTTGTCATATGCTTTTTTTTGCACCTATTGAAATAATCATACGATTTCTGTTAGTTTGGTTACTGATATAGTCAATTATGCAGATATTGAAGCAGCCCTGAATTCCTGGTTTAAATCCCACTCGTTCAGAGTATATTATCTGGGTGAGAAGTTGCTATAATCTCTTTACTAATATTTTATTTAAGATTTTGTATGAATATTTGTTTTTTAATTTAATTTTTAAATTTTTAACACTTGTTATTTTCAAAACATTCAGGGTAATTTGACAACATTGACTCTTGAATAGCTTTGTGTTTCAGATTTTCTCTTCCTTTCCCCCATCACCTCCCCTAGATGGCAAACAATCTAATATATGTTAAACATGTTAAAATATATGTCAAATGCAATATGTATAAACATATTTATACAATTCTCTTGCTGCACAAGAAAAATCAGATAAAAAAAGTAAACAAGTAAGAAAACAAAATGCAAACTAACAACAACAAAAAAAAAGAGAATGTTATGTTGTGATCCACATTCATTTCCCATTGTCCCTTCTCTGGGTATAGATGACTCTCTTCATCATAAGCTCATTGGAACTGGCATCAAACATCTCATTGCTGGAAAGAGTCATGTTCATCAGAATTGATTGTCATATAACATTGATGTTGCCATGTACAATGATCTCCTGGTTCTTCTCATTTCACTTAGCATCAATTCGTGTAAGTCTCTCCAGACCTGTCTGAAATCATCCTGTTGATTGTTTCTTATAGAATAATAATATTCCATAACATTCATATACCATAATTTATTCAGCCATTCTCCAACCGATGGGCAGCCACTCAGTTTTGTTTCTTGCCACTATGAAAAGGGCTTCCACAAACATTTTTGCACATGTGGGTCTCTTTCTTTCCTTTAAGATCTCTTTGGGATAACACTGCTGGGTCAAAGGATATGTACTGCTCGCCAGAATGGCTGGATCCGTTCACAGTTCTGCCAACAATGTATCAGTGTCCCAGTTTTCCCACATCCTGTCCAACATTTGTCATTGTCTTTTCCTGTCATCTCAGCCAATCTGAGAAGTGTGTAGTGTTATCTCAGAGTTGTCTTACTTTGCATTTCTCTGATCAATAGTCATTTAAAGCACCTTCTCATATGATTAGAATGTTCTTAATTTCTTCATCTGAAAATTGTCTATTCATGTCCTTTGACCATTTATCAATTGGCTTGAATTCTTATAAATTTAAGTTAATTCTCTATATATTTTAGAAATGAGGCCTTTATCAGAGCCTTTAAATGTAAAAATGATTTCCCAATATATTGCTTACTTTCTAATCTTGTCTGCATTAGTTTTGTTTGTACAAAAACTTTTAAACAATATAATCAAAATTATCTATCTGGTGTTCAATTATGAGTTCCAGTCTTTAGCCACAAATTCCTTCCTCTTCCACAGATCTGAGAGGTAAACTATCCTATGTTCTTCTAATTTGCTTATAATATCACTCTATGTCTAAATCATGAACCCATTTAGATCTTATCTTGGTATGTGATGTTGGTATGGGTCAAATCCTAATTTTTTCCATACTAGTTTCCAATTTTCCCAGCAGTTTTTATCAAATAGTGAGTTCTTTTCCCAATAGCTGGGGTTTGGGGGTTTGTCAAACACTAGATTGCTATAATTATTGACTATTTTGTTCTGTGATCCTAACCTATTCTACTGATCAACTACTCTATTTCTTAGATAGTACCAAATGGTTTTGATGATCACTGCTTTATAATATAGTTGTAGATCTGGAGCAGCTAGGCCATCTTCATTAGCATTTTTTTCCCATTAATTCCCTTGAAATTCTTGATCTTTTGTTCTTCCAAATGAACTTTGTTACTATTTTTCCTAGATCTGTAAAATAATTTCTTGGGAGTTTGATTGGCATGGCACTAAATAAGTAGATTAATTTAGGTAGTATTGTCATTTTTATTATATTTGCTTGGCCTACCCATGAGCACTTGATATTTTTCCAACTGATTAGATCTGACTGTGTGGAAAGTGTTTTGTAGTTGTGTTCATATAGTTCCTGACTTTCCCTTGGCAGATAGATTCCCAAATATTTTATACTATCAACAGTTATTTTGAATGGAATTTTTTTTTGTAACTCTTGCTGCTTGACTTTGTTGGTAATATATAAAAATTATGATGATTTATGTGGATTTATTTTATATTCTGCAACTTTGCCAAAGTTGTGAATTGTTTCTAGTAATTTTTTAGTTGATTCTCTAAGTGTTCTCTAAGTATATCATCATATCTGCAAAGAATGATAATTTGGTTTCGTCAAGACCTACTCTAATTCCTTTAATCTCTTTTTCTTTTCTTATTGCCAAAGCTAACATTTGTAATATAATATTGAATAGTAATAGTGATAGTGGGCAGCCTTATTTCACTCCTGCTCTTATTGGGAATGGTTCTAATCTGTCTCCATTACATATGATGCTTGCTGATAGTTTTAAATAGATTTTGCATCAATATTTGTCAGGGAAATTGGTCTATAATTTTCTTTCTATGTTTTGGCTCTTTCTAGTTTAGGTAAAAGCACCATTTCTGTGTCATAAAATTGTTTTTATACAAGTCCTTCTTCCTATGTTTTTCCAAGTAGTTTATATAGTATTGGAATTCATCGTTCTTTAAATGTTTGGTAGAATTCTCTTGTAAAATTTTTCTTAAGAAGTTCATTAATAGCTTGTTCAATTTCTTGAACGAAAAAGGGACTATTTAAGTATTTTATTTCCTCATCTGTTAATCTGAGAAATATACATTTTGCTTTTATTCATACATTTCACTTCGATTGTCAGATTTATTGGAATACAATTGGTCAAAATAGCGATTTTTTTTCCTGTAAAAGGTAAGATTTTTCTTTTACTTTTTAATTTTTTTTTTATTTTCAAAACATATACACAGACTGTTTTCAACATTCACCCTTGTGAAACCTTGTGTTCCAAATCTTTTCTCCCTCCCTTCTCCCCACCTCTTCCTCTAAATGGTATGCAATCCAATATATGTTAAACATGTGCAATTCTACATATATCATGCTGTATGAGAAAAATCAGACCAAAAAGGGAAAAATGAAAAAGAAAACAAAATGCAAGCAAACATCAACAAAAAGAGTAAAAATACTATGTTGTGATCCATACTCAGTTTTCACAGTCTTCTCTTTGGGTACAAATGGCTCTCTCTGGTTCCAATGGCTTAAATCACCTTGCTATTGAAAATAATAGAATTGATCATTTTATAATCTTGTTGTTAATAGCTCCTAATTATTGCTTTAATTTCCTCTTCATTAGTGGTAAGTTCACTCTTTTCATTTTTGATACTGGTAATTTGGTTTTCTCCTTTCCTTTTGTCTATTTTGTTGATTTTTTCATAAAACCAACTCTTAGTCTTATTGATTAGTTCAATAGTTTTCTTACTTTCAATTTTATTAATTTCTCCTTTGCTTTTCAAAATTTCTAATATGGTATTTAATTGGTTGGAGTTAATTTGTTCTTTTTCTAGATCTTTTAATTGCATGCCCAATTCATAGATCTTCTCTTTCTTTCTTTCTTTATATATCTAGAGATATAAAATTTCCACTAAGTATTGCTTTGACTGCATCCTATAAATTTGGTATGTTTTCTATTATCGTTATTCTCTTGGATGAAATTTTCAGTTGCTTCTATGATTTGTTGTTTGATCTGCTCATTGTTTTTTTTTTTTTTTTTACTTGTTTTATTTATTTATTTATTTTTTGCTGAGGCAATTGGGGTTAAGTGACTTGCCCAAGGTCACACAGTTAGGGAATGTTAAGTGTCTGAGACCAGATTTGAACTCAGGTCCTCCTGTCTTCAGGGCTGGTGCTCTATCCACTACGCCACCTAGCTGCCCCTGACCTCCTCATTATTTAGGATTATATTATTTAATTTCCAATTAATTTTGGTCTACTTTTAATGACTCTTTATTACATGTAATTTTTTATTCCATCATAATCTCAAAAGGTGCATTTACTATTTTTACCCTTCTGCATTTGATTATGAGATTTTTAATGCATGGTCAATTTTTGTATAGATGCTGTGTACTGATGAGGAAAATGTTTGTTCCTTTCTATCCCCATTCAATTTTTTTTCAAAGGTTTATCATAAAATTCTAAAATTCTATTCACTTCCTTTACTTCTTTCTTGTTTATTTTGTGATTAGATTTATAAGGGAGATTGAGATCCACCCCTAATATAGTTTTGCTGTCTATTTTTTCTTCAATTTCTTTTTTTTTTTTGCTTTTTTTGCTGAGGCAATTGGGGTTAAGTGACTTGCCCAGGGTCACACAGCTAGGAAGTGTCTGAGACCAGATTTGAACTCAGGTCCTCCTGACTTCAGGGCTGGTGCTCTATCCACTGCGCCACCTAGCTGCCCCCTCAATTTCTTTTTTCTAAAATGGTGTTATTTAAGTAATTTATTTCTTCTTCTTTTAACTTGGGAAATCTATATTTTTGTAAGTATTCATCCATTTCATTTAGATTATCAGATTTATTGGCATATAATTGGGCAAAATAGTTCTTAATTATTACTCAAATTTCTTCTTCCTTGGAAAGTTCACCCTTTTCATTTTTGATACTAATAATTTGATTTTCTTCTTTCCTATTTCAAATCAAAATAACTAAAGTTTTATCTATTTTGTTGGATTTTTCATAAAGCCAACTTTTAATGTTGTTTATTGATTTAATTCAATAGTTTTCTTACTTTCAATTTTATTAATTTCCCCTCTTATTTTCAGAATTTCTGATTTGGTATTTAATTGGGGATGTTTTAATTTGATTTTTTCCTAGCTTGATTAGTTCAATAGTTTTCTTACTTTGAATTTTATCAATCTCTCCTTTGATTTTCAGAATTTCTAATTTGATATTTAATTGGGTGGAGTTAATTTGTTCTTTTTCTAGCTTTTTTAGTTGCATGCCCAATTCATTGATCTTCTCTTTTTTTCTATTGTATTCAAGTAAGCAACTAAAAGATATAAAACTTCCCCTAAGAACTGCTTTGACTGAATCTCATACATTTTGATATGTTGTTTCATTATTGTCATTCTCTTGAATGAAATTATCAATTCTGTCTATGATTTATTGTTTTACTCAGTCATTCTTTAAGATTAGATTATTTAGTTTCAAATTAATTTTTGGTCTATTTTTCCTTGGCCCTTTATTACATGTAATTTTTACTGCATCATTATCTGAAAAAGATGCATTTGTTATATCTATCTTTCTGCATTTGATTTTGATGTTTTTATACCCTAATACAAGGTCAATTTTTGTGTAGGTTCCATGTATTACTGAGAAAAAAGTTTTTCCTGAAGATGGTGGGAAGCAGACATTACTCTGTAACCTTCTCTAACCTCTCAAACCAACAGCAGATTAAGCCTCTAAACTGGTTTTGAAGTCAAAGAATTGACAAATATTGAAAAAAAGAATTGACAAATATTTGTAGTACAACACATTTCTAGAAGAAGATACCTTGGAAGAACTTCAGAATGGGTCTGTTTCAATCAAGCAGGGGGACAGTCTGCCAAACCCAGACCACATCATAGGGAGATTGGGGCAAGAAGCTGGAACGGAAAGTCAGAGTGTTGTAGCTTCCACACACCTGGGAATCTTCTGTGAGCCTCTTAGGCCACTTTGTCTTGGTTGCAAGCAGGTGGTTTGCCAGATTTGCCTTTTGTAAAAGACAAATTGTAAACAATCGAGACCAGGAAGAAAGAAGGACCTAGCCCAACCCAGCACTGAAAATCAATCAGCAGAACTGTCCCAGAACAAATTAAAGTAGCTGTTGCTCCTTTGCATTGAACAGATCTCAAGCCTTAAAAAATGAATAAAAAACAAAAAAAGAACTCTCACCATAGACAGCTTTTATGGAGAGAGAGAAGAACAGAGGTTCCTAAATCCTGAGGTTCCTAAGGCAAAGCAACTCCAGAAACTCCAAAGGGAGACATGAGCTGGTCCTCATTTCACAAGACTTTCTTCAAAGATTGCATTAAAGGATCTTAAAAGAGATTTAGAAGAAAAATAGGGAAATGAAATGAGATCATTGCAAGAAGGAATGGAAAAAATGAAAAAAGAATGCAATGAACAAAAAAATTTAATTGGCCAATTGCAAAATGAGCTAAAAAGGTAACTGAAGAAAATAATACACCAAAAATTAGAATTTAACAAACAGAAGTGAATGACTCATTAAGACTTCAAGAATCAAACAAAAAAAAAAAGAAAAAATAGAAGAAAATATGAAATATTTTCTAGGAAAAACAACTGACCTGGAAAACAGATCTAGGAGAGACAATCTAAGGACTATTGGACTTCCTGAAAGCAATGATGAAAAAAAAGAACCTAGACATTATCTTACAGGAAATCATTAAAGAAAACTGCCTTGATGTTTTAGAATTAGAAGATAAAAGAATCCACCAATCATTTCCTCAAAGAGACCCCAAAATTAAATCAGAAAGGAATATAATGGCTAAATTTCAGAACTATCATGCCAAGGAAAAGATATTGCAAGCAGCCAGAAAGAAACAATTCAAATACGGAGGAACCACAATTAGGATTATTCAGAATCTAGCAGCTTCAACCTTAAAGGATCGAAGGGCCTGGAATCTGATATTCTGAAAAGCAAAGCAACTGGGATTATAGCCAAGAAAAAGTTATCCAGCTAAAATGAGCATATCTTTCAGGGAAGAAGATGGACATTCAATGATATAGGTGAATTTCATCTATTTCTAATGAAAAGACCAGAACTGAACAAAAAATTTCATCTCCAAACACAAAACTCAAGAGAAGCATATAAAAGTAAAAAGGAAAGAACTCTTGAGAATTATATTTCTGTTATGACCATACTGAGAGAATGAGGGTATAATCTGATTTTATTATGATAATATGAAAAAGAAACTAGAAGTGGAAAAGAAATCATACTGGAAGAAGAGGAAAAAGGAGGTAAAATAAGGGAAATTACATCTCATGAAGAGGCAAAGAAAACCTATTATAATTTAAGGAGAGAAGGGAGGAGGATGAGCATTGTGTGAATCTTACTCTCACCAGATTTGACTCTAAAAGAGAATATCAGACATATTTGATATTACAAAGAAACTTGTCTCACTTTATAGAGAAGTAAGTGAGAAAGGGGGAAATGAAAGGGAAAGACTAATAGAAGGGAGAACAGAAGAATTAGGGAAAGGTGTAAAAAAGGGGGAGGAGCTTTAAAGGAGGAGAACTGTTTGAGGGAGGTGATCATCAAAAGCGAAATACTGGGAAGAAGGGAAGGAGTATGGGAAAGAGAAAAGCATAACTTAGGGTAAATAAGATGGCAGGAAATACAGAATTAGTTATTTTAACTATGAATGGGAATGGGATGAACTCTCCCATAAAATGGAAGTGGATAGCAGACTGGATTAAAAGCTAGGATCCTACAATATGTTATTTACAAGAAACACATTAAAAACATAGTGATAAATACAGAGTGAAGGTAAAGGGCTGGAGCAGAATATAGTATGCTTCAGATGAAGAAAAAAAAAAAAAGCAGGGGTAGCAATCCTGATCTCAGATCAAGTAAAAACAAAGATAGATCTAATTAAAAGAGATAAGGAAGGAAACCATATCTTACTAAAGGGTACCATAGATAATAAAACAATATCAATACTAAACATATATACACCAAGTGGTATAACATGGAAATTCCTAGAGGAGAAGTTAAAAAAGATGCAAGAAGAAATAGACAGCAAAACTATACTAGTGAGGGATCTCAATCTTGGTCTCTCAGAACTAGATAAATCAAACCACAAAATAAGAAAGAAGTTAAGGAGGTAAACAAAATGTTAGAAAAGTTAGGTATGATAGATTTTTGGAGAAAATTAAATGGAGACAGAAAGTAGTTTACTTTTTTCTCAATGGTTCATGGAACTTATACAAAAATTGACCATGTGTTAGGGCATAAAAACCTCAAAATCAAATACAGGAAGTTAGAAATAGTAAATGCATTTTTTCAGATCGCAATGCAATAAAAATCACATGCAATATAAATCCAGGAGAAAATAGCCCAAAAACTAATTGGAAACTAAATAATCTCATCCTAAAGAATGAATGGATGAAACAGCAAATCATAGACACAATTAATAATTTCATCCAAGAGAATGACAATAATCAGACAACATAACAAAATTTGTTAGATGCAGCCAAAATTGTAATAAGGGGAAATTTTATATCTCTAGATACCTGCATAAAACAGAGAAAGAGAAAATCAATAAATTGGGCTTGCAACTAAGCTAGAAAAAGAACAAACTAAAAACCCCCAATCAAATACCAAATTTGAAATTCTAAAAATAAAAGGAGAGATTAATAAAATTGGAAGTAAAATAACTATTGAATTAATAAATAAAACTAAAAGTTGAATTCATTAAAAAAACAACAAAATAGATAAACCTTTAGTTAATTTGATTAGAAAAAGGACAGAGGAAAATCAAATTGCTAGTCTCAAAAATGAAAAAGAAGAATTTTCCACCAATGAAGAGGAAATTAGAGTAATAATTAGGAGTTACTTTGCCCAATTTTATGCCAATAAATTTGATAACCTAATTGAAATGGAGGAATACCTTACAAAAATATAGATTGCCCAGATAAACAGAAGAGAAAATAAATTACTTAAATAGTCCCATTTTAGAAAAAGAAATAGAACAAGCTATTAATCAACTCCCTAAGAAAAAATCCCCAGGACCAGATGGATTTACATGTGAATTCTACCAAACATTTAAAGAACAATTAACTCTAATACTATATAAACTATTTGGAAAAATAGGGAATGGACTCCAACCAAATTTCTTTTATGACACAGACATAGTACTGATATCTAAACGAAGTACATGAAAACAGAGAAAGAAAATTATAGACCAACTTCCCTAATGAATATTGACACAAAAATCTTAAATAAAATATTAGCAAAGAGATTACAGAAAATCATCCCTAGGATAATATACCATGACCAAGTAGGATTTATATCAAGAATGCAGGGATGGTTCAACTATTAGTATAATTGACTACATCAATTACCAGATTAACAAAAAAACATATGATTATCTCAATAGATGCAGAAAAAGCATTTGATAAAATCCAACATCCATTCCTATTGAAAACATTAGAGAGTACAGGAATAAATGGACTTTTCCTTAAAATAGTCAATAGCATTTATTTAAAACCATCAGCTAGCATTATATGTAATGGTGATAAACTGGAATCATTCCCAATAAGATCAGGGGTGGAACAAGGTTGCCCACTATCACCATTACTATTCAATATTGTATTAGAAATACTAGCTTTGGCAATAAGAGAAAGAAAAGAGATTTAAGGAATCAGAGTAGGTAATGATTATCCTAATTATCACTGTTTGCAGATGATATGATTGTATGCTTAGAGAAAAAACTATTAGAAATAGTCCACAACTTTAGCAAAGTTGCAGGATACAAAATAAATCCACATAAATCATTAGCATTTTTATGTATCACTAAAAAAATCCAAGAAATTTTTATTTCAAAAATGAAAAGGGAAGACTTTCCACCAATGAAGAAGAAATTAGAGCAATAATTAGGAATTACTTTGCCCAACTTTATGCCAATAAATTTGATAACCTAAGTGAAATGGAAGAATACCTACAAAAATACAGATTGCCCAGATTAACAGAAGAGGAAATAAATTACTTAAATAGTCCCATTTTAGGAAAATACAAAGATACAAAGAGAAATTCCATTTAAAACAACTGTTGATAGTATAAAATATTTGGGATCTATCTGCCAAGGGAAAGTCAGGAACTATATAAGCAAAACTACAAAACACTTTTTTTTTAATTAAAGCTTTTTATTTGTATAACATATGTATGGGTAGTTCCCCAACATTGATCTTTACAAAGCTTTCCATTACAAATTTTACCCCCAGTCCCCTCCCCTCCCCTAGATGTCAGGAAGTCCACTACATGTTAATAATGTTGAAATGCTTGAGAAGTTATGCAAGAAAAATCCTATCTACAAGAAAAAAAAAAAAGAATCAGAGAAAGGCAACACAATGCAAGCAAATGTCAATAGAGATCATGAAGATGTTACGTTGTGGTCCATATTTCATTTCCCTCTCTCTGGGTGTATATGGTTTTCTTCAGTGAACAATTGGAACTGGTTCTACAAAACACTTTCCATACAAATAAAGTCAGATCTAAACAATTGGAAAAACATCAGGTGCTCTTGGATAGGTCAAGGGAATATAACAAAGATGACAATACTACCTGAACTAATCTATTTATTTAGTGCTATACCAATCAAACTCCCAAAGAAACTATTTTACTGACCTAGAAAAAATAACAACAAAATTCATCTTGAAGAACAAAAGGTAAGAATTCCAAGGGAATTAGTAAAAAAAAAAGGGCAAATGAAGGTGGCCCAGCTGTACCAGATCTAAAACTATATTATAAAGTAGCGGTCATCAAAAACATTTGATACTGGCTAAGAAACAGAGTAGTTGATCAGTGGAATAGGAATAGGTTCACAGGACAAAATACTCAATGACAATAGTAATCTAGTGTTTGACAAACCCAAAGACCCCAGCTTTTGGGAGAAGAACTCACTATTTGACAAAAACTGCTGGGAAAATTAGAAACTAGTATGGCAGAAACTAGGCATCAAACCACACTTAACACCATATATCAAGAGAAGGTTGAAATGGGTTCATGATCTAGACAAAATGATATTAAAAACAAATTAGAAGAACACAAGATAGTTTACCTCTCAGTTATGTGGAGGAGGAAGGAATCTGTGACCAAAGAAGAACTGGAGATCATTATTGATCACAAAATAAATAATTTTGATTATATTAAGTTAAAAAGTTTTTGTGCAAACAAAACTAATGCAGACAAGATCAGAAGGTAAGCAATAAATTGGGAAATCATTTTTACATTTAAAGGTTATGATAAAGGTCTCATTTCTAAAACATATAGAGAATTGAGTCAAATTTATAAGAATTCAAGCCATTCTCCAATTGATAAATGGACAAAGGATATGAAAAGACAATATGAAAAGAAATTGAAACTATGTTTCTTGTCATATAAAAAGGTGCTCCAAATCACTATTGATCAGAGAAATGCAAATTAAGACAACTCTGAGATACCACTACACACCTGTCAGATTGGCTAAGATGACAGGAAAAGATAATGGCAAATATTGGAGGGGATGTGGGAAAACTGGGACACTGATACATTGTTGGTGGAACTGTGAACGGATCCAACCATTCTGGAGAACAATCTGGAACTATGCACAAAAGGTTGTCAAATAGTGCATACCTTTTGACCAAGCAGTGTTTCTAATGGGCTTATATCCCAAAGAAATCTTAAAGGAGGGAAAGGGACCCACATGTGCAAAAATGTTTGTGGCAGTTCTTTTTGTAGTGGCAAGAAACTGGAAACTAAATGGATATCCATCAATTGGAGAATGGCTGAATAAATCATGATATATGAATGTAATGGAATATTATTGTTCTGTAAGAAACGACCAGCAGGATGATTTTAGAGAGGCCTGGAGAGACTTACATGAACTGATACTCAGTGAAATGAGCAGATCCAGGAGATAATTATACACAGCAACAACAAGACTATGTGATGATCAATTCTGATGGACATATCTCTCTTCAAGAATGAGATGATTCAAACCAGTTCCAATTGTTCAGTGACAAAAAGAGCCATATAAACCCAGAGAAAGGCCTATGGAAACTAAATGTGAACCACAACAAAGCATTTTCATGTTTTCTGTTAATATTTGCTTGCATTTTGTTTTCCTTCTCAGGTTTTTTTTCTTTCTAGATCTGATTTTTCTTGTGCAACAAGATAACTGTATAAATATGTATACATGTATTGGATTTATCATATATTTTAACATATTTAGCATGTATTGGACTACCTGCCATTTAGGAGGGGGGGAAAGAGGGGAAAATTTGGAACAGAAAGTTTTGCAAGGGTCAATGTTAAAAAATTACCCATGCATATATTTTGTAAATAAAAAGCTTAAATTAAAAAAAAAAAGTTTTTCTTTTCTGTCCTCATTCAATTTTTTCCAAAGGTCTATTATACCTAAAAGTCTATTTACCTCCTTAACCTTCTTTCTTATTTATTTTGTAGTTCAATTTATCTAGTTCTGATAGAGCAAGGTTGAGATCCCCCACTATTATAGTTCTGTGGTCTATTACTTCTTGCTGCTCTCTTAACTTCTCCTTTAGGATGCTATACCACTTGGAGCATATATGTTTAGTATCAATACTACTTCATTATTGACATTATTTCAATATATATGGTACCCTTCAGCAAGATGTAGCTTCCTTCCTTACCAAAGATAATTAGATTATTTTTTATTTTGCTTGATCTGAGATCAGAATCACTACCCCTGCATTTTTTACTTCAGCTGAAGCATAATAGCTTCTGCTCCAGTCTTTATTCTGTATGTATCACTCTGCTTTATGTGTTTCTTGTAAACAACTTATTGTAGAATTATGGCTTTTAATCCAGTCTGTTATCCCCTTCTGTCTTTTGGAGAGTTCATCCCATTCACATTTACAGATAAAATTACTAATTCTATTTCTTGCCATCTTATTTTCCCCAAGTTATATTCCCCTTTTACAATTTTCCCTTTGTTATCCCTTTCCCCTTCTACTTATGTTTTCCCTTCTATTACCTGTCCTTTTCTTTTCCCCTTTCTCCTCCTACTTTCCTGTAGGATGAGACCAGTTTCTATATTAAATTAAATATGCCTCTGAGCCAAATAAGATGAGAATAAGGTTCACATAATGCTCAGCTCCCTCCCTTCTTTCCTTCAACTGTAATAAGTCTCTTATGCCTCTTCATGTGATATAATTTACCCCATTTTACCTCCCCTTCCCTCTTCTTCCAATACAATACCCTTTCCACCCCAATCCACCTTTGCAACCATAGCTTCTTTATTATATCATTACAGTTAAGTCAAATTATACTTATACCCTTTAAGTATACTCTTTGTCTATTTCTTCTTGCAACTCATTTAGCTTCTCTTCTAAGTATTTGGATGCTATACATTTGGTGCATATATGTTTAGTATTGATATTGCTTCATTATCTATGGTACCTTTTAGCAAAATGTAGTTTTCTTTCTTTTCTCTTTTAATTAGATCAATTTTTGCTTTCGCTTGGTCTGATATCAGTATCAGTATCACTATCACTGCTTTTTTTTTTATTTCCCCTGAAGCATAACATATTGTGCTCCAGTCTTGTTAAAAGAACCAAATAGAATCAACAAATCAATATACATTTCTTTCCCTTTTCAATTCATCAGATGCTTTGCTGTTTTTGATCTGATTCTCTATTTCTCTGGGATGATGGAAGATTATGGTTAGATAAATAAATTTTAGCATTATCGATGGTAGAAGTGCAATTCTTAGGGGTAATGATGAACTCAGGGATATACTTATCCTCTTCTATTTATAAAGGGCAGAGATGAAAGATGGATGAAATGGGTAGCAAGAGTGTTTGAAGGAACATAACGATATGTAATGGGAATCTGGCCAGCACCTGGTCATTTCTAGATCAGCAGCTAATCAAGAGACTTTTCTTCATCACTAACTAATCAGACAGGAAAGTCACAGAATTCACATGTTCTGAAGTGGAAAGCCTCTTCATTTATACATCATCAAAGATTCTGGAAGCAGGTTTCCCAAAAATTGTCATGGGAAGGCATTTAGGCAGAGATGTGGCATACTTTAAGAACTGGATCCTTAGTGTCCAGTTTTCTGCTCCCCTATTTTTAGACATAAACTGAATTTATTGTGATGACTGAGAAAAGGAAAATGACTTGGGGGACAGTAGATCATGTAATAAGGATTTGCATAGGGTAACATGATGAATGGAGTCAATCATAAAGGAGAAGTTTCTGAGTAATGGCAATAGGATTGTGATGATAGGGATCATAGTATATTGGAAGGAAAAGAGTGATGAAAGAAGGTGTGTGAAAGAAATGCACACAAATAAGCTGAGGTGTAAACAACAAGAGGCTTTGAAATTTTTGAAAATCAATTCTAGGCTGAGACCTGCATCTCATTAAGGACCCATTTCTTTAATTGTAAGTGTCCCATACTGTTATAAAATTTAGAAGACTCTCACCCTTGGAAAAGCATTATTCTGCTCAGTTCTATGGAAAATACTTTTATGAAAGAAGCTAATATTACTAGACTGGCATTCCTTTTAGAAACTCATCTTTTGTTCTGAAAGTGAAATGTAGAATACTAATGTGACCTTTTTGCTTTCTTTGTCTCAAGTATTCATTTTTACAATAAAATGGATCGCAAGAAAAATACAAGTAGATAAAGAAAACTCTGCTAACTTAGCAGTATCATGCAAAAATAAATAGATTAATAATCACTCCAAATGTCCAGTGATGTCTCTAGGCTTTTCAGGTAAATCTATAATATATCAAGTGTTCAAACCACAAACAGCATTCTCCTTTTTTAAAAAATAGGACATGCATTTTATAGTTCACAATCTCAATCTGTTTTATATCATTCATTTTTTAAAGTCTTATATGTAAAAGAGAATCTTATGAATATTGCAATCCTGATATTAGAATAGGAAAACATGTGAATCATATTGGTCTAAATATAGGCTATATCTTTCCCTGAAATATAACTTATGTGAAATCTAAAGGTGTTTAATAATCATAAATATAATGTTAGCATCGGATTCATTGGAGTATACCCCAAGTATGTCTAGTTTCTATGAGAAAGAATAAGTTTTTTATAATATAAGAGAGAAAAGCATCCCAGAACTACACACACAAACTCAAAAAATGTTTTTGAGAATAAAAAAAACCCCCACAAAACTTAATTGGAAGTAGAGTAAGTAGTACAAGTGATGGACAGAAAGACCAGAGTTCAAATAAACATCAGACACCTACTGGCTGTAAGATCCTGAGCAAGTCAATTAACTTCTCTTTGCCTCAGTTTCCTCACCTGTAAAAAGGGCAATTATAATAGCATCTGTTTCCCAAGGTTGTTGTGAGAATCAAATGGTAAAATAATTGTAAAGTTCTTTGCACAATTTCTGGCATATACTAAGTATACCATTATTATTATAGATTAGCCTATCACTCATAATCACCTAGATGCAATACTGACTAAAAATTTATGAGGACAATATTTTTTATTAATACTTTTTATTTGCAAAACATATTTATGGGTAATTCCTAAACATTAACCCTTACAAAGCTTTCTGTTACAAATTTTTCCCTCCTACTCCCCACCCCTCCCTTAGATAGCAGGATATCCACTACATGATAATTATGTTAGAATACTTAAATCGAATATATGTATAGTTATTGCCACACATCATTTTTTTGTTCAGGAGAAATCGTATCTATAAGAAAGAATAATCTGATAAAGGAAATACAATGCAAGCAAACATCAATAGAGAACATGAAAATGTTATGTTGTGGTCCACATTTCACATCCCTCTCTCTGGGTGTATATGGCCTTCTTCACTGAACAATTGGAATTGGTTTGAAGCATTTCATTGTTGAAGAGAGTCATGTCCCTTAGAACTGATCCTCATATAGTACTGTTGTTGCCGTGTACAACGATCTCCTGGTTCTGCTCATCTCACTCAGCATCAGTTCATGCAAGTCTCTCCAGGCCTCTCTGAAATCGAAGGACAATATTTTTAATACATGTTACCAAACCAAACATTTATAAATTCCAAACTATGTGTAATGAAAAGATCTCAAAACATAGAGAATCTAGCGAAGAAATCAGAACCTTGTAGAGACAGGAACAAATACTTATCATCTCCATTATCCAGTCTACCACCAGAGTGTTTCTGAAGATGTTTTCATCTAGTCAAAGGAACATGACTATGAATCCCAGTACTTTCATTCATGTACAAAAGTCAATTATTTTATTCATCTGCATGATAATTCCTAGATTACTCAATAGCAAGATTGTGACATTCTAGAACTGTTGCTAAGTTCCATTGAAAAGATGAGAACAAAATGGTAATAATAATGATTATGATTAGCATTTATATTACCAATCGAATAACAAGTCAATAGGTACTTATTAATTACCTAGTATGTGTCAGGCACTGTGATAATCATTAGTTATAAAGAAAGGCAAAAATAGTTCCTACCCTCAATGAGTTCAAAGTTCATTGAGGGAGATAATACATGCATAACTATGTGCAAATATGTATGCAGGATAAATTGGATAATCTCAAAGGAAAAGCATTCAGATTAAGGAGAACTGGAAAAGGCCTCTTGCATAATTTAAATTATCTTAAACATTTGCAATCTAGGTCATGTTGACACTGAAATTATACCAGGAATGACAGTTATTAAGGAGAATACACTCACAAGCTCCCCTCCATTCAGATCTGTCTTACAACTTATTTGATGCTTGTAACAACTGGGTGGTACTATGGTACTATGGTACTAAGGAAAATATCCCCTCTATTTTACAGATGGGGAAACACAGTTAGGTTAACACAATTGTATAGGTCACCCAGCTAATATTACAAAATGAAACTTCAAGTTCAGTGGGGGATTTTCTAAAATAACATCTCTGTTTTCAAACTTTTAAACTCATGTTATTCTTTGAACTCAGAATATGTCTTTAATTAAGGAATGTTGTCTTTTAAAATAGGTTTGTGACATTTACATAGAATATAGAATACACACAGCAAACCTTATCCACAATGAAAAGCAACAGACTTTGAGAAAGGTAATGGGGAATGTTATTGGTTGAAAGTTTTATCACATCTAATGACTTGAAAGTGCAAGTGGACATTGAAGGAAAAGTCTAAAAACTAAAGGTTCTTCAAAGTCAGAGAGAGGCTTCAGTTGTAAGTCATTATACATATATATATATATATATAAACTCTCTAGGGAACTCTTTCCCTTTCAAGTGGTCTATTTGTACTGCAATTCCTACCATTGGTATTGTCACTAAACTGCATGGTAGCTGTACTTCCAAATTTGGGTGACTAGGAAGGAAGAAGTGACTGATACATTTTGAGATCCCACAAAGGCCTATTTAGAAGGAAAAACAAAACCCAAATAAGAGACAGAATCATTCTAGATACACCCTTGATTAGGTTAGGCACTCATGTGGTGGTCCAGAAAGGTGTTAAAAATCTCTTGCCTCTTCCCACTCCTTGATTACCAGAGCTCAGAGTCATCTTCATACCTGACACCAACAGGAAGAAGAGCCTGAGGGGCAGGAATTGACCTTTTAGTTCATTCATGCAGTTCTGGCTCAGCAGCCAATTCATTGACTCATCATGGTCAACAAGAAGGATCCTTCCATCATTCATCCTCAAGGATACCCTTTAAATAGATAACTCCTGGTATATTTTGTTTCTCAAATGAGAGAATTTTTGTAAAATGCTTAGCACAATGTCTGGTATATAGTAAGTGGTTAATAAATGCTTGTTTCTTCTCCCTCCTTCTAGTTAGGGAGAAAAAGAGGAAAAGGAATTGTGTCACTACCTCTTTTCCCAGACCAGATTTAATCAACAATCTATTTTTTTGTCCAATTTTTAGTTCTCATTCAGAACCTCTGATTTTCCTTCCAATTCTAAATCCATTATGATTTCATGATCATCCTCACTGCACAACTTGACTCCTCAACTGCTGTACTGGCACAATCTTTAGTAACTCTAGGAATGTCTTTCTCCCTATAATGGTTTCCTCCTCCTACAAGCCTCTTTAAGCTAAGATCTTAAGTCCTAAGGGATTTAAAAAGTGCTAAGTTAAGTCCTAAGGGACTTAGAGAGTGCTATAAAACCCATAGGGTCCCAGCAGATCACAACCAAGTCTCAAACCTCTTGTGTCACTGCACCCTGTGGGAGGTCAAAGACTGGCTAGATCTATAATATTGGACCTTTCTTTATTGTTTTTTTTTCTACCTTTCTACTCCAATTAATCCTGTATCTACAAAAAAATGTTCTTAACTTTTTTTTAATCTTATGAATGACTTTTACAATTTGGTGAAACCTATGGACAATTTTTCTCATAATGATGTTTTTTTAATTCATAAAAATAAAATACAGAAAATCTAAAGGAAAGCAATTATATTGAAAAACAATTATCAATTTAAAAAACCAAGTTATTGTGGTAGATTAGAAATTCCTGTTTAACAAGAAATAAAGACCCATCATTTTACAGATGAGGGAACTGAACTAAAGAGAAATGAAAGGCTTTGCCAAAGTCACAAAGCTAGAAAATGCTGAATACTTGAGTCAATATAAAACTATTGAGAAATCTTTTGACTCAGTGACTTAATAATAACAAGCTGCTATCTCCACTCTACTACTGAAGTAGGTTCCTTCTTTCTAAGACTGGGTGGAGGATGCGAGGGGTGGGGTGGAGTGGGGAAGTTTTCATATGTAACATGCATAAAAGATAGAGCTAAGTATGATTGATCAGATTCTAGTCAAGTATTAGCAAATTAAAATGCAGCCTTTAGAGCCCTACTCCCAATATAAGATGCTCTTAGAATGTTTCACATTCTCTCTCTTATTTTCAGTCTTTCATTATCCATTGACTTCTTTCTTGCCATCAATACATATTCCCAGATCTCCTTAATCCTTAAAAAAAAATTTTCCTGTTCCATTATTGAGCTTATACCTCAAGGAAGCCATTGGTAAGAAGAAAATCTCCATATACAACAAAATACTTGGAAACAGGACTTTTCTGAGGTAGCAAAGAATTGGCAACAAATTAGACGGAAGAATGACTATGAGTTTTGGCACTCAAATGTAATAGAATATTACTATGCTATAAGAAGTGAAGAATATAAGAAATACAAAGAAGCAAGGAATGATCTGCATGAACTGATACAGAATGTAGTGAGAAAGTAAGTAGGCAAGAAAACAATATACAAAATGGTTACTATGTAAATGGAAAGAACACACACACACACACACACACACATGCTCAGAAAGGGAAATAAAGCAAAATCAAGTGTGACTCAAATGAAGAGGTACGTGAAGATACATTCAATTCACTTTTTTGTCATAAGAAGTTCATAGGTGTTGCACATTGCATATATTTTCAGACTTTTTCACTTGATCATTTCTATACATTTTTCCTTCTTTTTTCTTTTGTCTTAAAAATTACCATTTGTTATATGGGGTGGTTTGGTAGGGATGCTGGGGAAAACAATTATGGTACAAAGATGTCCATAAAAACTTATTTTAAAAAGACAAAATTTTGTCTAGCTTTGCCTTCTCTTCAATCTGTCATTCTATGTCACTTCTTCCTTTCATAGACAAACTCCTAGAAAGTTCCATTCATACTCTCTGACTCCATTTCCCTATATTCCATTCACTTTGAAACCCTGTACAATCTGGCTTCCAGAAATTGACAAAAATATCAGTGATCCCTTAACTATTATAGTAAATTCAGTGGCGTTTTTCTTAGGCCTCATCTTGGTCTTCCTGGAGATTTTGACACTATTCACTAAATTCTTTTCTTAGATACTCTCTGGTTTTCCCTTGGCTTTGTGGCCTGTTCTCTCCTGATTCTCATATCTTTCCATTTATCTGATGACTTCTCTGTCTCCTTTTTGCCATCCTTTACCAAACTAAGAATGGTTATTAACCAAAACTGTATCCTGGACCCTTTTCTCTTCTCTCATTATGCTTTTTCACCTTGGTGATCTGTTCATCTCTTTAGATTTGCTCATCATTTCTTGGTAGATCAATGCCAAATTATATACCAACTATCTGATAATATTTCTACCTGGTTATACCATTGGTATCACAAACTGAACATGTTCAAAATGGAACTATATTTCTCTCTTACTCAAACTTTTCTATTTCTGTTAAAGGCACTGCCAACCTTTCAATCACATTGGGCTTACAACCTTGGCATCATCGTTGACATGGTCCTGTCCCTAACTCTTAATATACAATTAATTGCCAAATATTATTAATTCTTCCCCTGCCCTAGAACGTTTCTCAAGGCCGCTTCTCTCCATTCACACAATCACCTCCCCAATTTAGATCATTCTCATTAAATAGAGTATTATATTAGCTTTCTAATTTGTTTCTATATTTCTAATCTTTCACCTCTCTGATCCATTCTATAAGTAGCTTCCAGATTAAATTTCCCAAGAAGTGTGACTACAGTCTGGCCCATAATAAAAAGATCCTCAATAAAAATTTATCTCATGTCTAGGATGATATACAAAATCCTTTATGTACAAATAAAATAATGTACAAATCCTCACTTTCCATTTAAATCATTTCAAAATATGGTTTCCACCTACCCTGCCAGATATAATTCATATACTTCCATTCATGGTTCACAAATTAGTTTAATAGATGTACCCTGCACCTAATAATTGGTCTTCCATCTTCCATCTCTTTACCTCTGCACAGACTATTCTCTCATGCTTGTGAACACTCATTCTCCCAGCCCTAGGGCAGTTTCTTGAAGAACAGCTTTATAAGATGAGTGCCACATTTACAGAGGGAGATATGAATCTTGGTTGACTGGAGAGACTGCTGAATCAATCAGTATACTAATTGATGAGAGACTATTGAGCTCCCCAAAAATGCATTTATGTGAGAGATACTGAGGGATAAGGTACTGGAGGACAGTGAAACAGAAGTGCACACACGTATATATATATATATGTATACGAATGTGTGTGTGTATGCATGATGTATATGTGTATGTACACACACAAGGAAGCCAGCTTCCAACACATTCCTTGACCTGCAGAGCCTGCAACTCTGCTGTTTTTACCATTGTTGTCATTCAGTTACTTAGTTGTGTGTGATTCTTTGTGACTCTAGATAGTTGGGGGTTTGTTGTTTGTTTTTTGGCAAAGATATTTGAGGGGTTTGACATTTCCATTTCTTTTTCTAACCTCCAACTCTAGAGATTGTTAATTTATCCTGTTTAAGGTTTGTTTGAACATAGTTATTTGCATGTTGTTTCCCCCATAGATTGTAGGTATCTTGAGATCAGAACCTTTTTTTATATTCTCACCTTTCTTTATATTCCTCAGTGCTTAGCATCCAGTATGTACTTAATAATTAACTGTCTGATTTAAGGCAGTCATTCTTGGTAAGATTATTGTCTTCTTGATTGAGCTGAGATTTTATCTTCCAAATGAAAATATTTTGTTCATATATTCTGTTCATATATTCTGATCTGTATAACTTTCCCAATTTCTGTTTATTGTTTGTTTGGATAAATGAATATATTTACTTTCTGAAACTGAGGCTGCTTTTGAACTAAGAATTTAGTAGCAGCCAAAGTGGCTACTACCTCTCCTATTCTCCAGGAATGATCAGAAAAAGTGTTTTTTTTGTTTTTTTTGTTTTTTAAATTTTGACTTTCCCCTATTCCCCCCCTCCAAAAGGGAATCAAAAAACCTAGACTATTTGAAATGTGGTAGATTGATATAATTTTGCCTAATATTCTCTTTGAAAATAGAATATCAAGGGGCAGCTAGGTGGCGCAGTGGATAGAGCACCAGCCCTGAAGTCAGGAGGACCTGAGTTCAAATCTGTTCTCAGACACTTCCTAGCTGTGTGACCCTGGGCAAGTCACTTAACCCCAATTGCCTCAGCAAAAAAAAAAAAAAAAATAGAATATCAAAGGAGTAATCACCATCCTTCCTGCCTCTCCCCTACTAGGCTGCTAGTGCTAGAGGCAAGAGTCTGCTCCTACTTTCCACAAAGGTGAAAATTGCAATCTCCCTTTGAAGATTTAGAAAGGGGTTCACCAGATCCCAGATCAGATTGCTATCTATCTTACTTAAGCCAGCCATTTTATATTTTGTGATCCATGCACATACACACACACACACACACACACACACACACACACAGAGAGAGAGAGAGAGAGAGAGAGAGAGAGAGAGAGAGAGAACAAGAAAATGATGTTTGAGTTTTTGAGTTCACATTCCAGAAACACTGAGGGAGTACAGGAGAAGCAGGTGCCAGTCTGGAGGAGAAAGCCTGCCAATACCTGCTGGGAACAGCATGGAACTACAGTGGGAGGAGAACCTGAAAACTAAGGATTGAAAGGGGCTAGAAAAATATATAAATCTTGAAGAAATGTTTACCTATTGGAAGATTTCTGCTTATTTTCCAAGAGTTCTATTTTGGTTTTGTTTTCTTTACTCTTTAAATTCAATTAAGAGTCTCCATAAAACTTTCCTTCTTTTGTATTATTATGATCTACATACTTGCAAGTAGGGAATCTATGCTTCAGAAGATCATAGATTCACAGATCTAGAGCCAGAAGTGACCTCAGAGGTGAAGATCAATTTTTCCAAATAAGGAAACTGATCTTCAAGAATAAGCAACTTTCTTAGAGTTATAGATTTCATTTATATCTGAAAAAGCATTCAAACCCAGGTCTTCCTGGCTCCAAGTTCAGCACTCTATTGGATTATTTTTATTTTTATTTTATATTATTTTATTTTTCCAGGTTTCTAGGGTGGAGTATATGAACCAAGTAAATGAAGAAGGCAGTATGTTAGAAAATGTAATATTCCTGATATCATAACTCTAGCAATGTTGAACAAGACAGGGCTAAGCAAGGGGATTCAACCTTACTTCAACTTTCTCAGGATGTTACTATGTTGTTTTCCAACTTCGAGATGGTCTTTGCCACTAATTTCAAGTTCTGTGTGTGACTTCACTTGGGAGCAATAAGGAAATATAAAAGTTTCACTGGAAAGCAAAGTAGAGCAATATTTGGAAGAACCACAAACTACAGAAGGAGAGGGCCCTGACTATTTGCATCATGGATCTGGGTATACTTTGGGGAGAATTTATCTGTCACCTGTGTGTGTTCTTATTTATGTCAGTTCGTTTCTCCAAGTCTTAGTTTTCTCAATTTGTAAAAAGAGAGGTTAAACTAGATAGATCCTGTAATTTGTTATGGCTCTAAAATTATGATTTTATGATTAGTCTAATACTTAAGAGGAGTGTCCAACATCCAAGGGAATACTCCCCTTGTTCTAAAGGCAAGTCATTACCTAATTATCTCTTTTAAGTATTAAAGAATCTCTATTAAGCAACAGGGTGGGATTATTCAAATCACTCTAGACATCTGTAATCCTTCCTCTATTATGCATTCCCTCAAGAAATATTATTCCTTATGAGAAACACACACACACACACACCTATATACATACAGCTCCCCCATTCCTACACAAAAGTATTTGAATTCCTTTTTAATTACTACAACTATGAAAACATCAGTTTTGGTCCCCAAAGAACAAACCAAAAAATTGCTTTGGCCATGATGCCCTAGCTCCAGCAGAGCATCCTTTTATCCCAATTCTATCTTCCACTCTTCACTTTATGGAACACATAAAGAAGATTTACACAGACCCCATAATTAATAAGAAAGAGATAAAATTTCACCACAATTTGGAATGTTTTTATTTAATTCTACCTTTCTCTTGGAATTGTTTCCTTCCTTTCTTTCACCACTCCCTCCCATCTCCTTCCTTGCCTTGCCTTGCCTTTACCTTTTTCCAATTCAAGTCCGTATGTTTTTTACATTTCCTATTTCATATTTTTTCAGCACTAAATTTGAAAGTGGTGATATTGTTTTAAGAAATGTTTTCTTAGCAGGATTAAACCATTTAGAAATCACATTTCAGGTTACTACTGCCACTAAAATAGTAAAAAGAGCTAGTTCAAAGACCCCATCACAGTTAAGTGAGTCATTCAGGGGAAACCCCAATTACATTCTCATTGACTAATTTAGTAGTATCATTTTTTTTTTTTTTTTTGTTGAATACCACGTAAAGAATGCCTTTCATAGAGCAAGGATGACTGAAAATAAAGATAGCCCACAAGACATTGACCCAATAGTGTTTCACAATGACTTCATTAAAATTGTGTTACCAAACCTCATCTTAATGTCACAAGACCTCACCCTAACTGCATTCATCTTTGATACAATTAGCCAAGCCCAGCTTAACCCCACCCAGTACTCCCTGTCCTTACATATCTCTGTCTCAGATTTAACTTTCTTCTGGTCATATTCAAGGCCTTTGGTCATCCCAAACTCTTCCAGTGAAGCCTCCTGTGTCCATTCCCCATCTTCCCAATCTAAGCACAATCTAGGATTGTGTTTATGATACCAACTGCCCCCTCCCATGCTATTACTTGTATGGATTTTATGCTTTTGTGAAACCAATTAGAATGTTAGGTGGCACATGCCTACAGCTAGGAGGTTTTTTTAAAATAATATTTTGTTTTTTCATATACATGTAAAGGTAGTTTTCAACATTCACTTTTGCAAAACCTTGTGTTCCAAAAATTTTCCCCTTCTCTTCTTTCCCCATCCAAGACGGCATCCTATATAAAGATGTGCAATTCTTCTACATAAATTTCTGTATTTATCATGATGCACAAGAAAAATCAAGTCAAAAGGGAAAAACATGAGAAAGAAAAAAAAAAGCAAACAGGAACAACCACAAAAAAGATAAAAATACTATGCTTTGTTCTACATTCAGTCTCCATAGTTCTCTCTTCGGATGCATATGACACTTTCCATCATAAATCTATTGAGATTAGCTGGAAATTAACAAAGAGTTAAAAATTAAGTGATATACTGGGAAAATGAGCAAGCGACAACAACAAAAAAAAAGATTAAAAAAAAGTTATTCTTTTGAAAAAGAATATGAAAACACACACAGAAGAAAATAACAAGGAAAAAAATTTCTACATTCAAAGTCTCCAAGAAAATTAAGAATTGGTTTTAGGTCATGGAAGAGCTCAAAAGGAATTTTGAAAACCAAGTAAGATGAATAAGGAAAAATAGGAAACAGAGATGATAGTAATATAAAAGGAAGTACAAAAAGCCAATGAGAAGAATGCCTTAAAAAGCAGAATTGAGCAAATAGAAGCTAATGACTTTATGAGAGAGAAATCAAGAAACAATAAAGCAAAACCTAAAAAATGAATAAATAGAAAACAATATGAAAAATATCATTGGAAAAATAACTGACCTGAAAAATAGATGATCCAGGAGAGATAATTTTAAAATAGTTGGACTATCTGGAAGCCATGATCAAAAAAAGGGCCAAAAGATCATTTTTTTCAAGAAAATATCAAGAAAACTGTCCTGATATTCTAAACCGGAGGTAAAATATAAATTGAAAGAATCTATCAATTATCTCCTGAAAGAGATCCCAAGATGAAAACTCTCAGGAATATTATAGCCAAATTCTGGAACTCTTAGGTCAAGGAGAAAATATTGCAAGAATCCAGAAAGAAACAATTCAAGTATGGTGGAGCCACAGTCACAAGATTTAACACAAGATTTAACAGCTTTTACATTAAAGAATTGGAGGGCTTGAAATATGATAATCTGGAAGGCAAAGAAGCTAGGATTATAATCAAGAATCACCTACCCAGCTAAACATAATCTTTCAGGAGAAAATAAACAGTCAATGAAATGAAAGATTTTTAAGCATTCATGATGAAAACCCAGAAAATTTGACTTTGAAATACAAGACTCACTAGAAGCATAAAGGGATATTCTTAAAAGGGACATCATAAGAAATTTAATGAGGTTAATTCGATTACATTCCTACATAGGAAGATGATACTTGTAACTAATAAGAACCTTCTCCTTATTAGGGCAGTTGGAAGGAGTAAATGTGTGTTTGTGTATTTGTGTAAGTATACACACACACACACACATATATGAGAGGCACAGGTGTGAATTGAATATGAAGACATAATATCTAAAAAATAAAATTAAGTGGTGAGAGAGGAATGTAGTGGGAGAAAGGGAAGGGAAGAGGTGGAATGGCACAAATTATCTGCCACAAAAAAAGGCAAGAAAGAGCTTTTACAGTGGAGGGGAAGAAGGGGAAAAAAGGGGGAGGGAGTGAACCTTACTCTCATCAGAATTGGCTCAAAGAGGAAATAACACACACACCCAATTGGATTTAGAAATCTATCTTACCCTGTAGAAAAGTAGGAGGGGGAGGAGATATGATAAGGGGTAAGGTGATAGAGGAGAGGACATATAGGGAGAGGGGATGGTCACTTTTGAAGAGGGACAAGGTGAAAGGAGAGAACAGAATAAACAGGGGGGAAATACAGTTACCAAGAGTAGTTGTGAAAAGAATTTTGAAGCAAGTTTCTCCGATGAAGGCCTCATTTCTCAAATGTATAGGAAACTGAATCAGATTTATAAAAAATAAAAAATATTTATAAAAAAATAAAAAAAATTTCCAATTAATAAATAATCAAAACATATGAACAGTCTTCAGGTGAAGTAGCCAAACTATTTATAGCCATATTAAAAGTATTTTAACTCAGAATTGATTGGAGAAATGCAAATTAAAACAATTCTGAGATACTATCTCCTACTATTAGATTAGTTAATGGACCAGAAAAGTAAATTTTCAAATGTTGGAGGGAATGCAGAAAAAATGAGACCTTAATGTATTTTTGGTGGAGGTGTGAACTGATTCAACCATTCTGCAGAGCAATTTGAGACTATAGCCAAAAGGCTATGGGATCATTTGATGTTCCTCAAATTCCATGACCTCATGCAAGTTGAAATATATTATATACAGAATCATAGCAGTATTGTAGGATGAAAAACTTTGCTATTCTGAGCACTGCAATAATCCAAGGCCACTTTGAGGGACTTGTGATGAAAGGTGCTGTCCATATTCAGAGAAGGAACTAATTGTGTTTGAATATAGACTGAAGCATACTATTTATTTTATTTTATTGTTATGAAGATTTTTTGGTGGGGTGGGGAGGAAAATCTATGTTTTCTTTTACAATATGACTTTTATGGAAATATATTGCATATATAGTAATATAATATATTATATAATCTAATGCAACCAAATAGGTGGATATTTTTACAAATGACTCCATTTTCCTCTATGTATAGGATTCAGTTTCTTTGTGATGATTTTCTTAAAGTGGTGACACTCTTGTAAAACCTTAGATATATGGACTACTCTTTTTCAAAGACTCATATTGAAAATTTAAGAGTTTCTGAAAATTACTCTCAATCCATGGGGGCACTCTCAATCCATTATATGACTGTCTTACACACTGAGGTATTTAATAGGGACCTGTTGATTGGGATTAAATTGGAAGATGATTTCCATTGTTCTTGTGAATTCTAAAAAAAAATTACTGCAAGGTTGGTAGGTGGTAAGTATCCTTGCATATTATAACTGGAGAAACTGAAACATAATTAATTTGTCTTGGATTGGGTTATACAACCAACTGGAACAATTATATTTAAAATGCAGAACTCTAGATTGATCTTGTTACTAGAATTGTACTCTGCTTCCTGATTGTAAAGGTAACTAAATAAACATTTTTCCAGACAGACAAAAACAGGAACTTCTATCTTGGCTAAAATCAAAATTGATGTCATCCTAATTTGAACAATCGAGGCAAGGATGAGATGGGGGGCAGAAACAAGTGGGTGGCAACTGATGAGTAGATTATTGTTGTTTTAATAGTCTACCTCACAAAGATGGCATGAAAATGATTCCACAAATAAGATTTTATGAGGTAACTCTTGCCCTTAAGAAGTAAGACATTAAAAGCATCTTTCCCTCTAATGCCCCCATTTAATTCCTCTCATTCAGCACTGTTTAATTAATACTTCACTTCTTAAAATCTTTATCCCACTGCTTTTATGGTTTTTATTACAGTATGCCATACACTTGGAGTTTGATTCAGGGAGATCGTGGGAATGGGGAGAAAAATGTGGTTCTTCCAAATGGCCAAAAAAAAAAAAAAGGTTTTGATGCTGATTGATAGCCACAAAATTTGACCACAAATGTCCTCCCTGACTAAAGATAAAGAGAATGACTGTGTCTACTTTTCCTCTCCTACTTATTTCCTTCAGGTTCTGCTTTTGTGGGTTTCACCCCCTTTGAGGTTGTCCTTGAAATTGGGAATGGGGTGGAGAGGGAAGGAAGTGAGAAATCTTGTGTAGTGAGCACAAGATCTCTGCTCTCCAACCCTTATAAGGTCTTTAGTGACTTCAAACATTTAGATATTTCAATAGATATCTTTGAAAAGAACAATTCCAACTCAATTTGCTGCTTTAAAGCCAAGAGAAATATCCTGGATATCTTTGCTTAAAACAAGGAGATACACCAAAAGAAAAAAAAATGTCTTTTATTGATGGCATTCTATTTGTCTCTGGGTGTGCAACTTTTTCTTTCTTTCTTTTTTTCTTTAATTTTATTTTTATGTTGGTTTTTGGGGGGCATGCAACTTTAAGAAAATCACTTCTTTTTCCCTCTTTAGACACTTACTAGCTAGGTAACTCTAGATTTCTCTTTGCATTAGCTACTTCAACCATAAAATGGTTACAATATTAAATAGCACTTACCTCCCAGAGTTGTAAGGTTCAATTGAGAGCTTATTTGTAAAATGTCTAGCACAGTGCCTAGCACATAGTAGGCACTTAATAAATGCTTCTGCCCTTCCACTTTCTGTTGTCCATGGTTGCCCAATCATCAGACAACAGAAAGGAAATGGAATTCCTTATGGCTTTTTGTATTTAGGCATTTAGGCAAACAAAAAGTAACACAAGTCTATGCTTCAACCACTGATAACAAAGAGGCCAGAGTTGATTAATACTATGAAGACCTACAACATCTAGAGATAATACCAAAAAAAAAAAAAAAAAAGAAAAGAAAAGAAAAAGAAAAAAAAATCACATTCATCACAGGGAATTGAATGCTAAAGAAGAAAACCAAAAGATAATTGGAATAATGAGCAAATTTGGCCTTCAAGCATAAAATGAAGCAAGACAGATTAACTGTGTTTTGTCAAGATAACTCACTGGCCATAACATTCTTTTTCAATAATACAAAAGGCAATTCTACAGATAGACATCACAAGATAGTCAATACAGAAATCAGATTGAGTATATACTTTGTAGCCAAAGATGATGAAGCTCTATATAGTCAGTTAAAACAAGACCTGGAGCTAACTATGCATTGGATCATGAGCTTCTTATTGCAAAATTCAGATTTAAATTGAAGAAAGTAGGGAAAACCATCAGATCATAAAGGTATGACATAAATAATATCCCATATGAATATAAAATGAAGGTGATGAATAGATTTAAGGACTTAGAACTAGTAGACAGAGTGCCTAAAGAACTATGGACAGAGATTTGCAGGATTTTTATTGAAGGTAGCAACAAAAAACATTCCAAAGATAAAGAAGAGCAAGTAAGCAAAGGGCTGTCTGATGAGGTTTTACAAATAGCTGGGGAAAGAAGGAAAGGGGAAAGGAAGAGAAAGGACATAGGGCAAGATATATCCAACTGAAAGCTGAATTCTGGAGAATAGTAAGGAGAGATAAGAAGGTTTTCTTAAATGAGCAATTCAAAAAATAGAAGAAAATAATACAATGGGAAGGAAAAGAGAACATTAAGAAAACATCAAGAAAATTAAAGATATCAAGGAAATATTTCATTCAAAATCTCATGATAAAAAAACTAAAAATGGTAGGAACTTAGAAGTAGAAACTATTAAGAGGAGGTGATTAGTGAGGATTCTGGGAAGACAGCAGAGTGAATCAGAAAATTCTAGGCTCTCCAAATTTTCTCCACCAACAGACAAAATATCATCTCAAAATGATAAATTTTGCAAAATTTATATAGCAAAAAGTAAAGGGGTAAATGAGTTGTCCTCCTAAGACAACTTGAGAAGACCTGAGGAAATATAAAATTTCCAGAGGCTGCTTGGTCTCAGTGAAATATAAATATCTCTAGGCTGTCTCTCTCTCTCTGAATCAATAAACATGAGTTCTCGGGGCAGCTGACTCAGCAATACCATTACTAGGTCTATTTTCAAAGATGATTAGGGACTTATAAGTTCTAAAATATTAATAATGCCTCTTAAAGAACTGAACATTGCAGGATGCCCCAAAACTGAGGAATGGCTGAACTAATTGTGATACTAAGCTATAAGAAATGATGAGCTCAATGATTTTAGAAAAAATATGCATAGATTTGTACAAAATGAGCAAGACCAAGAGAACATTGTATATAGTAGCGTAGTAGTTTTAGAATAATTTTGAGCAAACTAAGTAATTTTAACTACTGTAAACAGCCAAATTATTTACAAAGAACTTATGAAGGAAAGTGTTTTCTTTATCCAGAGAAAGAATTGATAAATAGAAATAGAGAATGATTTATATAGAGAATGAGTGTGTGTGTGTATGTGTGTACACATACATATAAATACAAATTTGTGTTTAATGGTAGCCATCTCTAGAGCAGGGGAAAAGAGAAGAAAAGAAAAAAAGAACAAAAAAGAAAGTTATCTTATAAATTTATTATATATTTTAAAAGGAATAACAAGTTGCATATATGTATTTACAGTTTCATTTGCAATGATCTATTCTACTATATTATAAAAATGTTAATTTTATTTCTCAAGTTCAGAATAAAATAAATTAAAAAATTTTAAAAAGAAGAGGTGACAAAAATACACAAAAGAACTATACGAGAAAGATAACATCACCAGTAATCACAGTGGACACATCCCAAGGGAATAAAGTCAAAAAGGTTTCAGGAAGCATCACTAACAATAAGATTAATAAAAATAAGGAAATTTCAGCTGAGTTATTTAAAAACCCAAAGGATGATGCTATTAAGCTGCTACGCTCAATATGCCATCAAATTTGGTAAACTTGACAGTGGCTACTGGATTGGAGAAAAACCAATTTACATCCTAATCCTAAAGAAGGGCAATGTCAAATAATATTTAAATTATTGAACAATTGCACTCATTTTACATGATAGCAAAGCTATACTTAAAGTTCTATAAACTAGGCTTCAACAATATGTGAACTGAGAAATCAGGGAGCAGGTAGAGGGACTAGAAACCAAATTGCCCACAGTTGATGGATTATGGAGAAAGTAAGGGAGTTCTAGATAAAACATCTGTTTCTGCCTCATTGACTAAACTAAAGCCTTTGATTATGTAAAGCACAACAAAATGTAGCAAGTCTTTATCTGATTACCTTACTTGTCTCCTGAGGAACCTGTATGTGGGCCAAAAAGCAACAATCAGTTAGAGAATCCACCCCAAATCTTCCTAGGGACTATTTGTGTCTGACCTGTGGCAGAGGATTTCGAGCATGTAGTGGTCTGATCAGCCACAGTCGGTCACACCGTAACTCAAACTCTAACACAGTGATGTCATTTTGGTCCCTCTTTGATAATGAAGAACAACAACCAACCAATAGTCAGAACAGAACATGGAACAACTGATAGTTTACAATTGAAAAAAGAGGAAGATAAAGCTGTATATTCTCACCTTATTTATTTATTATCAGAGTACTTCACACAAGGCTAGATGAATCAAAAGGTGGAATTAAGGTTGCTGAAATATCAACAATTGTTGCAGAAAGTGAAGAGAAATTAAGAAGCCTCCTCATGAGTGTTAAAGAAGAGAGTATAAAAGCTGGTCTGAAGCTTAACATAAAAAAGATATTGACAATGGGTCTCATCACTTCCTGGCAAATAGAGGGAGAAGAAATAGAAGCAATCTCAGATTTTATATTCTTGGGCTCAGAGATTACTGCAGATGGTTGACTACAGCCATGAAATTAAAAGACACTTGCTCCTTGGAAGGAAAGCTAAGGCAAATGTGGATAGCATTCTAAAAAGCAAAGACACCAGCTTTATTGACAAAGGTCAATATAGTCAAAGCTATGATTTTTCCAGTAGCAATATATGGCTATGAGTTGGACTATACAGAAAGCTGAACATCAAAGAGTCAAAACTTTAGAATTGTGGTGCTACTTTCATAAAGGAAAAAAAATTAAATACAATACAAACATTTGTTGTGCTAAAGAAAACTTTGAGAGTTTCTTGTACAGTAAAGACATCAAATAAGTTAATAAAGAAATTCATTCAGGTTATTCATTGGAAGGCCAAATACTGAAGGTAAAGCTTAAATACTTGGGCCACATAATGAGAAAATGGACTCACCAGCAAAGACCCTGATGTTGGGAAAAATTGAAAGCAAAAAGAAAAGGGGAAAGCAAAGGATGAGATGGATAGATCAAATCATGGAAATAATGAACTTGAACAGACTTCTACAGATAGTGAAGAATAGAAGAGCCTTGTGTTCTATGACCCATGGAGTTACAATCAGATACTACCAAATGACTGAACAACAAAAACAGAAAGCAACATCAAAAGCATGACCTATTTATTAGTCCCCTCAGCAAATTAAGTCTGGAGGACAGCTTTTAAAGATATGTTGATGTATTGGCTAATTTTTCTTCTGCTTTTTTTTCTTCCTTTCTTATTTTATTCTTAAAAAAATAGTTTTCTGGTGAAGGGAGGTTATATTTATGTATACATTTTTATATATGTGGTACAGTGGATAGAGTGCTAGGCTTAGAATAAGAAAGAGTTATCTTTTTGAGTTCCAAATTGGCCTCAGATATTTAGTAACTGTGAAAGCCTGGACAAGACATTTTGCCTCAGTTTACTCATTTATCAAATGAGATAGAAAAGAAAATGGCAAACCACTCCAGTATCTTTGCCAAGAAAAAAACTCCAAATAGAGTCATAGTCAGGCATGACTGAAAGCATTGAACAACAACAATAATATACACAATATGTATATACCCACACAACAACATATATTTGTATATACAAATACAGGCACACACAATATATTCTATATATATACATGTATATACACATTAATGTATATATGTGCACATACAAATTCTATGTTGAGATTTCCTTTTTTTCATGAGTTGTCCTTTATTTTACTTATATATATATCCATAGGTGTATCCATACACCTATGTATATATACATACATACATGTGTATATATTTGTATTCTTAAAACAAACAAAACAAACATTCAAAACCAACAATTGTTAATGTTCAAAAGACTTAGGCATTTGAAATCTTCCTATAACTCAATATAGTAAGCAAACTGCCAGAAAAAAAAAGTAAACGATGGCTATATCAATCAATCAATAAACATTTATTAAGCACCTACTATGTACCAGTCACTGTGCTAAGCTCTGGACAAGCAAAAACAATGACATTTGTTATTGAGTTTTGGGTGATATATTAAAGGGTAGACATTCATGAGTTCAGAATAGAGTGAAAAGAATGAGTTTGGAATTCATGTTAGATGAGGAATCATTTAAGTATTGGAGATTTAGTAGGTTTTTTTTTTTGCACCTATTAAACACTTTTATTAAGCACCTATTAAGGGCCAGGCATTGGGGATGCAAAGAAAGCAAAATATAGTCCCTCCTCTTAAGGAATTCAATCTTAAGGAACTCGAGTCAGTAGGGAGATTATGCAAACGGTTATGAAGAAACAAAATTTATTTAGGATAAATTGAGTGTAATCTCAGACAGAAAGTACTAATATTAAAGAAATCTGGAAAAGATTTCTTGTGGATGATGGGACTTCACCTAAGACTTGAAAAAAAGCAGGGTAGCTAAGAGGTAGAGATCATAAAGGAAAGCATTTTGGGTATGGGGAACAGTAAGTGAAAATGTCCAAAATTGGGAAATGAGTTTTGCATTGTAATGCTCCGCATGTGATAAAAAAAAAAAAAGTCCCTTTCAACTTTAAGTAAGATCCTAGGATTCAGTTATTGGGCTTAAGAAATAAAGGGAGTCATGAAAAATTTCAAAAAGTTTTCAGAAGAGAGTCAAGAGAATGATTAAAGAATTAGGTAATCAGGTCAAAAAAGGTTCATATAGTTCTAAGACTTCCACCTAATCCAACCCATTAAGTACTTAATATGTGGAAGGTACTGTGCTGGGGAATGGCTATGTGCAAAACAAGAAACAGTCTCTGCCCTCAAGGAACTTAATTTATACTTCAATCTAATTATTGTTGTTTATTTGTTTTTCAGTCATGTCAGATTCTCCATGACCCCATTTGGGGTTTTCTTGGCAAAGATACTGGAATCCTTTGCCATTTCCTTCTTCAGTTCATTTTACAGATGAAGAACCTAAGGCAAATAGGATCAAGTGACTTCTCTAGGGTCACATGGTTAGGGATTATTTTAAGCCAGATTTGAACTCAGGAAGATGGATCTTCTTGAATCCAGACCTGGCTCTCTATCTACTGTCTCACTTAGTACTTGTACTTGGGACAACATGTAAAAAAGAAGAAACACAACTTGTTCCATATTGTTCCATAAGACAAAACTAGGATCAATAAAACTGACTTCCATTAAAACAAGAACTTTCATTTAATTATAATTTGTGAGTGATGGAATGGGCTGTCTTGTGGAGTAGTGAGGTTATGAGCACTCTATCACTGGAACTGTACAAGCAAGGGCTGATTGGTTAATCCTCTCATGGGTATGTTGTAAAAAGAATTCTCTTAGTGAAGGGGAGCTTGAATTAAATTCACATTTAATTTCCCTTCTAAATAGAAATTCTATTATTCTCATTGGGAATGTCTGGAGAAGACATCTCTAAGGATAATTTGATAATGGTCTTCAAGTGCAAAAATAGGCCTCATACAGAGATGACCAGCATTATTTCCTGAGGACATAATAAGAGGTGCTATATTTAACATGATGTACACTCTAGCCCAACAGGCTAATTCTTCTTACTAGCCCTAAGGCTATCCCTCTTTTTCTCCTTCCACTGAATTTTATAACAGTCCTCCTACACAGCAAGATGAGCTCATTATTTTCTTTTGCCAAACCCATTCTTTACAACATAGCTCAAAGATGACTTCTTCCTTGAAGTCTTCCTATAACAAAACATGGCTTAGACCCATGATTCACCTCAATTTAGCCCATGTGTCTCATCTCACCAACAACCAGTGCTTCATCGGCTAAGCAAGTGGTCCAGTGAAGAGAGCACTGGAGACCTTTGGATCTGGAAATCTTAGTTCAATCCTGGCTCTGCTGCTTACAACTTGTATGATCTTGAGCAAGTCACTTAACATCTTTGAGCCTCAGTTTTTCCAACTGTAAAATAAGAGGATTAGACTAGATGATCTCTAGGTTCCTTTCTATCTCTGACATTCTATAATTCTTTTATTATCACAGACAACAAAAAAGGAGGGCCAAACACTATTGAAAAAACTGCCCAACTTATCTTAAGTCATCCCTAAAAAAATTGATGATCCTGGTTCAAAGATTCAGAGATTAGATGATAATATATTTGGAGCTCAAAGGAGTTTTAAAGGTTGCCTAGTCCAGGTCTGTACCCCAAAGAGATCAAAGGAGAAGAAAAGGACCAATATGCACAAAAATATATAGCAGTAATTTTGTGGTAGAAAAGAAAATAAGGGAGTGACAATCTATTGGACAATAACTGAATAAATTATGGCAAATAAGTGTAATAGAATACTATTATATCCTAAGAAATGAGAAAAGAGAATGGTTTCAGAGAAACTTGGAAAGAAAAATATATATGAAATGAATAGAACCAAAACAAAATTATATTAAAGCTTTTTTATTTGTATAACATATGTATGGGTAGTCCCCCAATATTGATCTTTACAAAGCTTTCCATTATAAATTTTACCCCCAGTCCCTTCCCCTCCCCTAGATGGCAGGAAATCCACTACATGTTAATAATGTTGAATTACTTGACAAGTTGTGCAAGAAAAATCCTGTCTACAAGAAAAAAAAAAAAAAGAAAATCAGAGAAAGGAAACACAATGCAAGCAAACATCAATAGAGATCATGAAAATGTTACGTTGTGGTCCACATTTCATATCCCTTTCTCTGGTGTATATAGCTTTCTTCATTGAACAATTGGAGCTGGTTTGAAACATTTCATTGTTGCAGAGAGCCATGTCCATCATAATTGATGATCATGTAATATTGTTGTTGCTGTGTATAATGATCTCCTGGTTCTGCTCGTTTCACTCAGCATCAGTTCATGCAAGTCTTTCCAGGCCTCTCTGAAATCATCCTGCTGGTCGTTTCTTACAGAGCAATAATATTCCATAACATCAAGACAAAATTATAACAAAATTGTTAAACTCTAACCGTTTTCTAAGATATAAGATCTCTTATCAATGGAATGACTAAACATGATATTGATGAAGAATATTGAATGGAACTGATTGGATGAAGTTTTCTCAAGTTTATGAAATGAGGTGTAAGTCACATAATCCCTCAACCCAGATGAGTCTGGGGTTTCAGGAAGTCCCATGATCCCTATTCTCAGACCTTGAATCCTGGGATACAGGAAGTTAGTGAAGTTGCAGGAAGTGATGTGACCTGTAGGAGGTAGACAACATTGGTGACCATTGGTCAAGGATATTTACATCCTTTTACTCTATCCAATGAAAAGGCTCGGGTCTTTTGTTTTTAAACCTTGGACAAGGCAGAAGCAGGCAGGTTCTAAGACCACATGGCAGCAGTTAGGATAGTTCCCAGGTATATTTGGGCCTCTTCTTGCAGGGATTAAATAAATGCTTTCTCTTTGTACCTGAAGCTGTCTCTGATTGGTTAATTTGGGAAAGGGGTCAAGCACCCATCCCACACAATACTATCTACCTCTTGAGAAAACAATGATAGACCAAAATGCAGAATGGGACATATGTTTTGGGACATGGACAATGTGTGAATTTGTTTTGCTTGACTCTGCATATTTGTTACAAAGGTAAACAAGCAAAAAGTTGCTTATTCTAAATAGAGGAAAAACAACTTACTCAAGGTCAAGGTCATATAGCTAATAAGTAGCAGAACCAGGATTCAAACCTATTTCTTTTCACTCCAAATCCAGTGGTTTTCCTAATATACTTTTATGTCTTTGTTTCTTTTAAATTTATCAATAGAAGCCAAAAGAGAAGAAATGAAAATCATGTCACATGAACTACAACACTCCTGAGTATGACCCAAACTAGATTAAAATGCAATTGGAAAAATTTAATAAAATAAATTAAAATATTTTTTAAAACCCAGATGATATTACATTTAAAAACTAATTCAATATGTAGCTTGCAGAACTATACAGAACAGTATATAAATTAGTCACTACTATTTCTATTTGTATGACATCACAGCAGTACAGTAGTCTAAATTTAGGAGCCATTTTTAAAAAATGTCACCTGCTTCCCAGAATGCATCAATGAATTCAACATTCTCTCTGGTCAAAGCCAGAAATGGATTTGGAACCACAGCTCTATGTGCATGATGAAAAGTTAGCACATAGAATCTTGCCAAGGAGTTTATGGATTTCTCTTGCATTTTCTGAATCACAAATAAACTTCCAGTATCACCTGTGTTTCTCCAGCTTTAGCAGACAGAAGTAGGACAAATTGGAAGGCTTAACATCATCACACCAAAGCAAAATGAGGAGCAAGTAGGAAGCAAATTTCAAAAATGGAGACTTATGTGTCCTAGGGTAACATTGCAAATGAGATGGTCCACTAAAGCAGCACAACAGGTGTTGTTGATCAGAAGGTAGAAGCTATTTGACTTCGCTTGGCCTTAGTAAGAGTGGATCCATTAAGTTGGTAGGTGTAGGTCATCAGCTTGAGTGGGAAGTCAGAAGTTTTGAGGAGATAGGAGGAGTTGGTTTCATATTTAATTTTTATGGAATCTTCTAATTCCAAGGAGGTCTTGTTCTTCATTCTTTTCCCTTCATATTCTCTTCCCAGGAGGAATTTCTTCTTTCCCCTGGTTTTAATTTATTATATACTTCTATTACAAAATTTTCAAATCCTAGTACCCAATATCCAATCCTATATTTCCTATTACTTAGTAAATTTTTCTGCTTATATATTCTGCCATCACCTAAAACTCAATATATTTAAAACTATGCTTCCTTCTACAAAAAAGCTACCCCTCTCAACTATCTTTTTTGGCAATGGTCCTAACAGCCTCTTATCTACTTGTGATGGAGACCACAGGATCATTTTTGACTGATCCTTTTGAGAAATTTCTCTTGGATTCATCTTGTCCATGCCATTAGTTGCCAATTGAGACCAGGTTCTAATGACTTCATGTAGACCAAAAAAAAAAAAAAATACAGACACACAAATGAGCAAAAAACAGCAACAACAACAACAACAACAACAAAAACAGAAAGACTCTGACTATAGAAAGTTATAAGGGTGACAGGGAAGATAAAGACACAAATTTAGAAAAAGACAACAATGTCAAAATACCTATGGGCAAAGCTCCAAAGAAAAATAGGAAGTAGTCTTAAGCCCAGAAAGAACTCATAAAGAATTTAAAAAGGAGCTTAAAAATCATATAAAAGAGAGAGAGAAAAAAATTGGGAAAAGAAATGAGAGTAATTCAATAGAATTATGAAAAAAGTCAATAGCTTAGAAAAAGAAAACAACTGCTTAAAAAGTAGAATTGGCCAAATGGAAAAGGAAGTACAAAAGTTAACTGAGAAAAACAACTCCTTAAAAGTTAGGAGTGGGCATGTGAAAGCCAATGATTCTATGAAGCATTAAATTCAAAATTCTAAAGAATGAAAAAAATAGAAGAAAATATAAACTATCTCATTGGAAAAAAAATGATTTGGAAGATAGATCAAGGAGAGACAATATCAGAATGATTAAACTACCTGAAAATCATAATCAAAAGGAGGACCTGGACAGAATCTTTCAAAGTAGGCACTGAAAGAATATGCCAATAAGCTCAGGAAAAAAAAAAGATCCCAACATAATAACTCCAAGGAATATAATAGCCAAATTACAGAACTATCAGGTCAAGAAAAAAATACTTCAAGTAGCCAGAAAGAAAAAAGTCAAATATTAAGGCCACAATCAGAATTACAAAGTACTTAGCAAATTTAAAACAATAAAGAATCAGAGATCATGGAACAAGATATTTCAGAAGGCAATGAAGACAGAATTACAATGAAGAATCATCTACTCAGCAAAATTAAGCATAATATTTCAAGGGAAAAAATGGCTATTCAAAAAAGAGAAGGATTTCAAGCTTTCATAAGGAGAAAACCAGAATTGAACCAAAAAAAAATCTTCAATATCAAAACCTAAGAAAAGACTAAAAATGGGGAAAAGCAAGGGATTCAATGGAGCTGAGCTGTTTACATCCCTACATGGAAAGATGATATTTGAAATTCTTAAAAATTTTACCACCAATGGCACTATTAGAAGGAATATATGTAAATAGAAGATATAGGTATAAAGTGAATTGGAGGGAATGATAGAAAAAATAATTAAGGGATGAGAAAGTGAAGTACATTGGGTGCAGAAAGAAGATGGAAATGGAATGGGGTAAATTGTTTCACATGAAGAGGTGCAGAAGACCTATTATAGTGGAGGAAAAAGATAGGTAGTGAGCATAGCTTCAATCATATTCTCATAAGATTAGTTCAAAGAGCACCAGCCCTGAAGTCAGGAAGACCTGAGTTCAAATGTGGTCTCAGACACTTAACATTCCCTAGCTGTGTGACCCTGGGCAAGTCACTTAATCTCAATTGCCTCAGCAAAAAGCAAACAAACAAACAAAAAGATTAGTTCAAAGAGGGAACAATATACACAATCAGTTGCATGTAGAGACTTATCTTACCTTATTACAAAGTCAGAGGGAAGGCAATTAAGTAAAGGCAGGGGGGTGTTCTGACAGAAGAGAGGGCAGACAAGGGGAGGTGGTAGACAGAAACAAAACACTGAAGTAAAAAAGATTGAAAGGAGAGAGGGCAAACAAGAGTAAAAAAAAAGGATGGCGGGAAATACACAGTTATCAATCATAACTGTGAATGTAAAGGGAATGAACTATCCCATAAAAAGGAAGCAGATAGCAGACTGGATCAAAGAACACATTTGAAGCAGAGGCACACACAGAGTGAAGGTAATGGGCTGGAGCAGAGTCTTTTATGCTTCAGCTGAAATAAAAAAGTAGGGATAGCAATCCTGATCTCAGACAAAGCAAAAGGGGGGAAAAGACCTCAGTAAAAGAGATAAAGAAAGAAATTACATCTTGCTGAAAGGTACAACAGACAATGAAATTATATCAACACTAAGCATATATGCACAAAGTAATATAGCACTCAAATTCTTAAAAGAGAATAGATTAGGTATACAAGACATAATTGTAAATGACCATAGTAACCTAGTGTTTGATAAACCCCAAAATCCCAGCCTTTGGGATAATAACTCATTATTTGGGGGAAAAAAACCTGCTGGGAAAATTGGAAAATAATAGGGTACAAATTAGGCATTTACCAACATCTAACACCCTCTGCCAACATAAGATCAAAATAGGAACATGATTTTGACATAAAGGGTGATACCATAAGCAAATTAGAAGAGTAAGGAATAATCTACCTGTCAGATCCATGGAGAAGGAAAGAATTCATGACCAAATAAGAAATATAGAGCATTATGAAAACTAAATAGATAATTTTAATATATTAAATCAGATATTATATTACATCATAATATATATTATACCTAACATATAATACATTATGTTCTTATGTATATGTATTATGATGTGTAATACATGAATAAATGCATTATATATCATATATGTATAATATGTAATATCATATATTATATTAAGTTAAAAAGGTTTTACATTAACAAAACCTATGCAACCAAGATTAGATGGAAAGCAGAAAGCTGAGAAGCAATGTTTCTAACATGTGTTTCTGATAAAAGGCCTTATTTCTCAAATATATAGAGAACTCAGTCAAATTTATGAGAATATAAGTCATTTCCTAATTGATAAATGGTTAAAGGATATGAACAGGAAGTTTTCAGAAGAAATCAAAGCTATATATAGGCATATGAAGAAGTGCTTTAAATCACTTTTGATTAGAGAAATGAAAATTAAACCAACCCCAAAGTACTACCTCATACCCATCAGAATGGATAATATGACCAAAAAAAAAAAAAAAGCAAATGATAAATGTTAGAAAGGATGTGAAAAAATTGGGACATTAATGCATTGTTGGTGGAGTTGTGAACTCATTTAACCATTCTGAAGAATAATTTGGAAGTAGGCCCAATGGGCAACCAAACTATGTATATTCTTTGATCCAGTAATACCACCATTAGATTTGTTTCCCAAAGAGATCATAAAAAGGAGGAAAGAACCTAAATGCACAAAAATATTTATAGCAGCTCTTTTCATGTTCGCAAAATATTGGAAACTGTGGGAATGCCCATCAATTGGGGAATGGCTGAACAAGGTATATTATATGAATGTAATGGAATACTAGTTTGTGCAATAAGAAATGATGAATAAGCAGATTTCAGAAAAACTGGAAAGACTAGTATGAACTGATAGAAAGTGAAAAAAGCAGAACAAGATGAATATTATAACAGGAACAGCAATATTGTATGATGAAGAACTGTGAAGCCTTAAATATTCTTTGAAATACAATAATCCAAGACAAGTCCAAAGTACTCATGATGAAAAATGCTGTCTCCAGAGAAAGATCTGAATTGTTTGAATACAGACTGAAGCATATTATTTCTCTCTCATCTCTCTGTCTTTGTCTCTGTCTCTCTCTGTTTCTTTCATCTTCTCAGTCTTTCTCCTTCTTAGTGTCCTTTCCTGGATCTTCATATCATCTAATCATGAATATCCCTCAAGATTATATCCTGGGTACTCTTTTCTTTTTCCTCTATACCCATACCTTATGATCTCACTAACTTCTATGATTTCATATTTACATGTAAATTATTCTCATAGCTGTATATCCAGCCCTAATCTCTCTCTTGAACTCCAGTCTTATATCATCTACTATTTTTTGAAGATCTCAAATCTATGTCCTGTAAGCATCTCAAACTCAATATATTTGTTCCTTACCCTATTTTCTTTCCTATTACTATTACAGAAAGGGCCATCTTCCTAGTTACCCAATTTCTCTACCTCAGTGTCATTTCTGATTCCTCATTAGCATTTCCTCCACATATCCAATCTGTTGTCAAGTTTTATTTCTACTTACACAGCATCTCCTGAGAATACCATCCCTTTCCATTCCCAGAGCCACCACCCTAGTTGTCTGATTGCTTCACACTTGGACCATTGAAATAACCTTCTAATTGGTATCCCTGCCTCAAGACTTTTTCCACTCTAAGCCACTGTCTACTCAACCACCAAAGTGAGTTTTCCAGAATTTATTTCTGACCAGACCAACCCTCCCTCCCCAACTCAATGAATTTCAAATGCCTCTTATTACTTCTAGGATCAAATATAAAATCCTTTTTTGGCTTTTAAATCTCTCTACCATGTGGGTTCTTTACAATCCTATGCTTAACTCTTCCCCTGATTTTTGTGATTCAGCAACATTGGTCTATTTGCTTCTGTTTCTCATATGTCACCCTATAGTCCAGCTGTATTCCTTTATACTGGCTGTTCCCCTTCTCCATTCCCCATGCTAGGAATACCCCACCTCAATATCTCCACCTTCTGGCTTTCTTCCAAACTCAGCTCAAATCCCATCTTCTGCAAAAAGTTGTTTCTAGCATGTCTTCCTCCCTCTCTCCACTGCTAGCATCTTGCATCTAAGATTACTTTCCACTTACATTCTATATCAATCTTAAGTGGACAGAATTATTTGCATACTGCCACACCCATTAGAATGTGAGCTCTTTGAGGGCAATGTTTTTGTTAATATTTTGGATCCACTGCACTTAGCACAATATCTGGGTCATAGGAAGCACTTAATATGTTGCTGACTTGTTGACTAACTGATGACAGTCACTTTGGCTAGAATATAGAGATGAAAAGAAAAGTATAATGTCCTTGGGATGATAGGATAGAGCCAGATTGTGAAAAAAAATTTAAATGCCAAACAGAGGCATTTGTATTTTATCTTAGAGGTATTAAGGAGTTAGTGAAGCTTCTTAAGCAAAAGAGTAACATTATGAAATCTGTGTTTTAGGATTATCAACTTTATGAATAACAACATTTATATGAAGGAGTGATAGGATAAGGAAAAGTCTGGAGGCAGCTATTATACTGAGAATATGATCTCTTGTTCATTCTTTGTTTTGGAAGAGGACCAATGACATCAGGGGTAATGTCTTGATTTTTGTGTGAATTGGATTTAAGTGAAGCAGAACTGCTCAAAGTCATCAGCCTCACTTTCCCTGAGTCACTGAAATTCAGTGGCAGGACAAAAGTCAAGATGGATAACCTTAGCATTTTCTATGCTTGACTAAGCTCTAAGCACTCCACAATGCTTTCAGAATAAATTGTTCTTATCTACCCATTCCATTTGGGAAAGCCTTCATATTCTTGGGATAAACATCCCTTTAAACCAGTAACAGATTTGAAACTTATCAGTTACCTTCAGCCTAGTTTAGCCCATCTACCAAGGCAGCTTATTGGGGTGTGGTCTCTTTATATGCTACAGCTTCTTGGAGCCACAGGTGAGAGCTGAGTGACAGATAGACACCAAAAGTGAATGAGCAGCCTTGAAAGGGGTTGGCAAACTCTCACAGCAGAGGTGCTAATCCTTTCTGAACATCCTATTAGCCCCAAATATGAAACACAATATAGGATGGTGTTGTGATTAGAAGTGAAAAGATGGAAGAGATTTTGTGGAAGTAGACAATAAAAACTTGGACCTAAATTAGATAGCTTACTGTGGGAATGAAGAATTGAACCTAATGTCAAGATTATGAGCTTGCATGACAACAAAAATAAGAAAACTTTTATGAGAAATGGTGGGCTTAGAAAGGAAGATAGTGAGTTATATTCTGGATATATTGAATTTCAGATATCTGTGCAGAGAGAGAGGTTGGGGATGTCCAGTAGATAGGTTAGGATGTGGAACTGAGCTTAGGAAACACTATATTTGGATATAGAGGTCTGGGAGTCATCTATGTGGAGATAATAGTAGAATTCATGGGAGCTGATAAGATCACTAAGCTTAAATAGAGAGAGAAAAGAGAAAATGCCCTAAGCCATAGTTCTGGAATACATACATACAGGGTTTGGAACATGAATGATGATACAGTAAGGAATTCTGAAAAGAAACAAAGGGAGCAGACAGGGAGGAGAATCAGGAGAGAATCAATTGTAAAAATTGAGAGAGGAGGGAGTATCCAGAAAGATAGTGGCCAACAATGTCAAATACTATGACTCTCTCTTCTTTTCAAAGAGGTAGAGAAGTATGGATGCAGAATGATTACATTGTTAGACATGATAACTATATTGCTTGGTTTTCTTGAACTATTTTTCTTTGGTTACTTGCTGGGTGGTGGTATTGATGGTGATTATTTTCATGTATACAAGGCAAAAAGCATCAATTAAACATTAAAAAAAAAAAAGGTTCTGTTCCCCTTCCTTCCCATTTCACTCAAAGCCTGGGTTTGTATGGAAACACTAACTGGGGTTGGTAACTATGTAGATATTAGTCTTAGTCCATTGTTATGAGAACAAAGAGGAAGGCATGACATTGGTAAATATGGGAAGGGCCAATAATAATTTGGTAGATCAAATTGGTTCTACCTAAATAATATTTTGGAGATATACTATATTTCTTATGATTTCATAACTTGCTCTAGAGAGGAATTTGTTATAAGGAGGTATTATTTTGGACCTCATTCAAAGTAATTTAGATACTGAAATAGCAAAAATATTCTTGTTTTTGTCTTCTATGAGACAATTCACCAGATTAGACTCCAAGTATATTCCATCTAATATTCTATAGTTAGGTATAGGAATGCTTCTGAAAGATTTTTAAATGCTTTAGAAACATCCAGTTCTTTACCCAGTTTGTTCATTCTCCTCCTTCTCCCCACAATTGATCTAAGTGAGGTAGAGATGGACAAGACAGAGACATAATATGCAATTATTAAAGCTTATTATGTGCTAGGCCCTCTGTTAAGCTAGGAATATAAATATAAGCAAGCAAATCCTTGTCCTCAAGAAGATAACATTCTAAGGAGGTACACAGTGCATAAGGAGGGTCACAATTCACCACATAGTTTGGAGATTCCTGGAAAGTAAAAGGAAGACTTAGGTCTTTACAAGATAAGGTGAAAAATGACCTCTCAGAACCCAAGATGGTATCATAGAGGTAGATTCCAAGTTTCAGGTGGGGAGATAAGGATGATATCTTGAGTGGAGATGACCAGAAGTGAAATGGAAATCAATAGTACTTTCAAATTGCCTTTACCTTTAGGCAAGAGGTTGTTTTTAAGGTGTTAAGATACTCTTAATAGCATACTTATTTTTTCTTTTCTGTTTTTTTTTTTTATGCTTTTAACTTTTTTGGTAGAAGATAGGAGCTTGGTCAGGCACCAGACACCAAGTTCATCCATTGCATCCCAGGCTATTGCCAGCCATCTTGGTTTTTGTCTTGCCATAGACTTCAATGACTGTGGAAGAGAGAGATGAAGTTGACCACTGCATAACTCTGCCTCACTTAATCCAATTCACAGGCAAATCTACAGAAAATGAAGGAGCAACAACAACTGATCTATCAGCTCCTAATTAAAAGAGGGGCAGGATTAAGGATAATTAGGAAAGATTTAAAAGGATTAGGAGAATAAAGAAAGACTATGAAGTAGAACCTGCTAAGGAAGAATTAGGAAGGAAAAGAAAGAAATGGAAAGACAAGACCAAGTAAGTGGGGGGGAAGTAAGTGGAACAATTAGAGGGCAAAACAAGTTAATCATGTGAATTAGTAGGCAGGGTAAATTGGAACAGGGAGATTGGTCCAAGACTTCATGGAAAGTGGGGTGTAGCTATGAAGTTGAAAGGAAGTTAAATAAGTATACAAAGTTATTAAAGAGTGAAAATGTATTAACATTTTATCCTAGTGCTAAAGATTGAAGTGTAAACACTTCTAGAACTTAAAACAACAATCAAGGCTGAAAACTTCAATAGTTGTGAAAATAAGGGGGAAAATATACAGTGACTAATATTGCATAGAGTTTGTGTTTCTACTACAATTGAAAGACTTTTACCTGTATCTCTCTCCTAACCTCTCCCCCTCCCTCCACAAAGCTAAAGAACTCAAACTACATTTCATATCATAAAGAGAAAGGAATGATTACAAAGAGAAAAGAAAGCTAGGATAAAAACAGGAATAAAGGAATATGAAGTGGATGAAGGGAGATGACTCTCATCAGTAGAAGAGTATTATACAAAGGTGGACACCAAAGGTGGAAAGCAGCTTTGTAAAGGGCTTGGCAGCCTTCACACTCAAAGTATTAGTCTTCCCTGAACACACCCTACACCCCACCTAATCCATTTCTCACCTGTGGCTCCAAGAAGCTGCAACACGTACAGCAGCCACACTCCAGTAAACTGTTTTGGCAAATGGCAAACCAGGTTGAAGAAAACAAAAGGTCTCAAATCCCCAAGCATGTAAAGACCTTCCCTAGTGGAATGGGTGGGTGAAAATAATTTGTTCCAATGGCCATGAAGGCAGGTGAAGCAGTTGTTTGGAGCTCTTAGAGCTTGGTTAGACATCGAAAACACCAAAGTCATTCACAGCATCCTGAACCATCACCAGTAATCTTGATTTTGTCCTGCCATTGGACAATGGGGTCTTTAGAAGAGAGAGTGAAATAGAAAACTTTGTGAAACTCTATCTCACTTAAATCCAATTTACACATGAATCAAAACACATTACCATACTTTTGTTTTTGTCCATTATGCAAAGGAAGAAAGGGAGGAAAAGGACCACTTTACAATTAGAAATTTAAAAAAAACAGATTTGAGGTTCTATCTGAAGTGAAGAAAGCTACATGTTCCAAGGAGGAAGAAGGTACTTGTCTTCCAAATACTGACCTGTTAGAGCTACAGAAAGCATCTGGTGAGAGACCACACAGTAGAGGTTAGAACAAGACTAGGAGTATTGTGTGGTTAGTGATTGTCCTACTTGGGACCACTGAGGCAATTATTTGTGTACCTAATAACAACAGAGAGGTCTGTAGTCTTTCTATGGCATTTATCCAAGAAAATAAAGAATTCAAGACTTATCCACTGATGATGCACATGAACATGTTTCATATTGCCAGAAGGAAGTTAAAAAGTATGACCATCAGTTATGGCATCTTACCTTCTTTCTTTTTTTTAAATTTTTTTTTATTAAAGCTTTTTATTTGTATAACATATGTATGGGTAGTTCCCCAGCATTGATCTTTACAAAGCTTTCCATTACAAATTTTACCCCCAGTCCCCTCCCCTCCCCTAGATGGCAGGAAGTCCACTACATGTTAATAATGTTGAAATGCTTGAGAAGTTATGCAAGAAAAATCCTACCTACAAGAAAAAAAAAGAATCAGAGAAAAGCAACACAATGCAAGCAAATGTCAATAGAGATCATGAAAATCTTACGTTGTGGTCCATATTTCATATCCCTCTCTTTGGGTGTATATGGTTTTCTTCAGTGAACAATTGGAACTGGTTTGAGACAATTCTTTGTTGCAAATAACCATGACCATCAGAATTGATCATCATGTAATACTGTTGTTGCTGTGTATGATGATCTCCTGGTTCTGCTCATTTCACTCAGCATCAGTTCATGCAAGTCCCTCCAGGCCTCTCTGAAATAGTCCTGCTGGTCATTTCTTACAGAGCAATAATATTCCATAACATTCATATACCATAATTTATTCAGCCACTCTCCAATTGATGGGCATCCCTACAGTTTCCAGTTTCTAGCCACTACAAAAAGGGCTGCCACAAACATTCTTGCACATGTGGGTCCCTTTCCCTCCTCTAAGATCTCTTTGGGATATAGGCCCAGTAGAAACACTGCTGGGTTAAAGGGTATGCACTGTTTGACAACTTTTTGAGCATAGCTCCAAATTGCTCTCCAGAATGGTTGGATCCGTTCACAGTTCCACCAACAATGTATTAGTGTCCCAGTTTTCCCACATC
>JAJPUD010004517.1:82040-120749 GCA_023553655.1 Myrmecobius fasciatus
TCTCTCTCTCTCTCTCTCTCTCTCTCTCTCTCTCTCTCTCTCTCTCTTGCTTTCTCACTATGTTTCTGTGTGTCTCTTAATCTTTCTTTCTCTGGCTCTCTGGCCCTGCCTCTGCCTCTGTCTCTTTGCCAAAAGAAAGAAAGCTAATAATTTCTTTGATTTGTACAAATGATAATTTCTTTAAGAGGTGAAGGAACCAAAAAAGGAAAATTCTATTCTAAATCTGACTCTTAGTAATTGGTATTCTCACTAGTCATTGCAGGGATGGAGATGATGAAAACTTGTAAGGAAATCCTGACTCTTTCCCAAAGTTTGTTATAGAGAAGAGAAAATTTGGCATGTACCTTAGCCTTTTTTTAAAAGCAGATTTAAGAGAGTTCAGAGAAAGAAAGGTTAAAATCCCACACATTAAAATTTTGCAGAGGAAGTGAATCCAAGAGGAATGGGACATGCTCAAAAATGAAATTCTGAAGTCACAAAATGAAACAATTCCAATGATGAGGAAGACTAAGATTTATTTGAATAGACTAATGTGGATGCACAGGGAATTCATTACCCACCTAAGATTTTTAAAAGAAATAGACAGAAGACATAAGCAAGGCAAGGTAATAGTCTGAACATAAGAGCATGGTGTGGTCTTGTAAAAATAGCCAACCAATCATTTAGTATGGTTATTAAACATGTGCTTTGTACCAGGCACCATGCTAATCTCTGGGATTACAAAAAGGCAAAAAAAGGTCTCTGCTTTCAAGGAGTTCACAGTACAATAAGCAAACAAATATGTGCAAACAAGCTATATACAGAATACATAGGAAATAATTAGGAGAGGGAAGGCACCAGAATTAAGAGCGGTTGGAGAGGGCTTCCTGTAGAATGTGAGGTTTTAGTTGGAATTTAAAGGAAGTCAGAGAAGGTAGAGATGAGGAAGGAGAATATTCTAAGAATGAGGGCTAGCCAGAGAAAATATCCAGAAATGGAGGCTCTTGTTTGTGGAACAGCAAAGAGGTCTGCGTCCCTGGATTGAACTGGGGAAAAGTATAAGAAGTTGGAAAAGCTGGGAAGGGGCTAAATTCTGAAGGGCACTGAATAACAAACAGGTACTGACAGTAATAGGAATCTATTAGAATTTACTGGATGAAGTAAAGGATGAAATGGTCAGACTTGGATTTAGGAAAATCATTTTAGAGGCTGAATGGAAGAAGGATTGGAGTGGGGAGAGAGTCACCAGCATGCTAGTGCAATAATCAATATGTGAGGCAATGAAGCCCTTCGTCATGATGGTGACAGTGTCAGAGGAGGAAAGGATGTTAGATATAGCAAAGGTGAAATTGGCAGACCTGGGCAACACATCGTTCATAAAGGGTGAGAAATCATGAGGAATCCATGATGCCAAAAAGCTAAAGCTCAGATTAATTTGAGACTGGTGAAGGAAGCTAGGGGGAATAGGGATTAGACTTGTAATTTCATTAGTGTAAGGAACTTTTAGCCACCTAATGCAGATCAGAATTTTTGTTTCAGTTTATAGCATTAGATAATTGCCTAGAGCAGTAGTTCTCAAACTTTCTAGCTTCAGGATCTCTTTACATCCTTAAAGCATACTGAGACCTCAAAGAGGTTGTTTTTGTTTTGGGTTTTTTTTTTTTATATGTGTTATACCCAGGATTGTGCTAGAGTTAGTTCTCAAGATATTGTTAAATTTTCAGTGTATTTGCATCTCAAAAAGGGGCAAATGCTACAAATCAGGGCTTAATTCTTAATTTTGGCGAATTATAAACTTAAGAAGGTGATGGAGAAATCATTAATAAAGCAGGTTAAACACATGCATACTTTTTTCTGGAAAATTGGTTATTAAATACTAGTTTACCCCTGATTATATCTACTGATATTTACCATATTAGAAATTAAAAATTAAATTACTAATTTAAAAATAACATTAATAAACCTATTAAATGTTAATCTAAATGACATTTTTATTCTAAAAACTGTATTTTCCAAAACTAAAACAAATTTACTAAAAAGAATGGCATTTGTTTTATATATTTTTGAAAATTTTTCTTTAATATCTAACTTAAGATCTGTATTTTCAGATCTGCTTCTGCCTTCAGTCTGATACAGTATGTTATTTTGGGTGAAAGAAAGTCTGACCTCATGCAGATCTGTGGTTGGAAAAGAAGAGAGAGGGTTATTTCAGTGTGAAATTAATGTCTATAAAAATAATTTGACCTTATGGACCACTGTCTCCAAATGTCCCAGAGATCCCTAGGATTCTCAAATCATGATTGGAGAATTGCGGGTCTAGAGCCCAGCTTCTTAAACTGCAGTTAGTGACCCCATGTGGAGTCTCATAACTGAATATAGGGTTTGCAAAATTATGATTTATTATCAGTAAATGTTTGATTTGTATTCTTATGTCAAGAGTCACATAAAAATTTCTAGAGCAAATAGGGGTCACAAATGGAAAAAGTCTTGGCCTAGAGTTCTGAAAAGTTAAGTGAAGTCAAGATATTAAAAGATCCTGTTTTCCAGAGCTAAAGTCCAGAAAGCAAGCTTGTGCACTGAGTTTGACATAACTATAATCCTTTGCTCTCACTTTCTGATGATCCCTGAACTTGGGCAAATATCTACAGATCCAAACATGAAACCCTGCCAAGAATGGAGAGTTTGTCACTAGACAATCTTGCCTCACTGTTGCTTTCATGCTACACTACTATTACACTACACTGCTTGACTTTGTCTAGCCACAATTATATAAATCAAGGTTTAGTCACACCAAAATGGGTCCCCTCCATGAGAGGAAGGATCCTGACATGTGTCTATTCTGTCTCCTGGCTTGCAAGCCATTTCTTTTACTTGGAAATTAAACTTCTGTTTGATCCCTGACTCCCTTGTTTTATATTGCTCTGTTTGACTCTGGCCATCCACTGGTTAGAGGTCAATTCGGTCTGATTGACATTGACTTTCCCAGAGTCAAACAAACAGCCAGTGTGTGCCTAGGGAAAGGGGAATATAAACCCTGGTGGTTTTGGTTTCAAGGCCAGATTTATTTCCATTCTGCCATGTTACCAAAAGCTTTTTGAAAAAGGATTTTTACTCTACACTAAGAAAAAAGAGAAGGATTGTAGAAGGATTAGAGTCTTTGCTTGGGGTGGAAAGCTTGATGATAACTGCCAACAGAGAGAAAAGAGCTGCTGAACTTTTACTTTGCTTCTAGTTTCTCTGACCGGGAAAAGGACCCTTGTGTGGGAAATGTCAGTTATGTGGTACATTGGATAGAAGTCCAGGTCTGGAAGGAGAAAGACTTAAGTTCAAATCTAGCCTCAGACACTTCATTTCTATTTTTAAAAAGTTTACTAAAACAGTGTATTAGAAGAATGCTATTGATATATTTTAACCTAGATTTTAGGCAAGTTTTAGATAAAATATCTCCTTGTGGAAAAGATAGAGAATTGTGAACTTGCTAAAAATGTGATTAGAATGATTCAGGACTAGTTAAATGACTAGATTCAAAGTATAGTTCAATGTCATCATGGCATGAGGTCATCAGTGGAATATTCTTGGGATCTTTGGCTCTGTGTTCTTTAAACATATATATGTTTTTATTTATAATTCTTTTTTTATACTAGAAAAAGGTTTAGATGGAATGATCTTTAAATCTAACACTAATGGTAACCTTCATAAGTACATGATGGAAAAGACATAGACATTAGTTGTTTCAAAAAAAAAAAAAAGCAACCTCTGAATGAGGTAATTCAAGGCAATTCCAATAGATGTGGAATGGAAAATGCCCATCACATTCAGAGAGGGAATTATGGAGACTGAATGTGGATTGAATCTAGTATTTTCACTTTTTTGTTTGTTTTTTTCTCTCCTGTTTTTTTTCCCTTTTGGCCTGATTTTTCTTGCACAACATGACAAATATGGAAATATGTTTAAAAGGATTGCATATATTTACAGATTGCTTGCTGTTTTGAGGAGAGGAGAGTGGAGAAAGGAGAAAAATTTAGAGCACAAAGTTTTACAAAAATGTATATTGAAAACTATCTTTACATATATTTGGAAAATTAAAATACTATTGAGAAAAAAAGAGGAGAAGGGAGGATAGGGAAGAAAGAATGGATAAATATTTGAAACTCAAAATCTTATAAAAATGAATTTTAAGAACTAACTTTACATGTAATTGGAAAAAAATAAAATAATTTACAAAAAATCTGTGAGTTTGGGGGTACCACAAACTCACTGTGAGTCAACAGTATGATGTTGTTATTCACTCATCCTAATTTTCATCACCCCATTTCAGAAGAATAGTACAAGTGAATAACAACATTGGCAAAGATATTGGATTGGTTTGCTATTTCCTTTTCTAGCTCATTTGGCAGATGAGGAAAATAAGGCAGAGTTAAATGACTTGTTCAAGGTCATACAGTTAGTAAGTGTCTGAGGTCAAATTTGAACTCAGGAAGATGAGTTTTCCTTGACTCAAGACAGAGCACTCTAACCATTGTGCCACCTACCTACTAACAGTGTAATATAGCAACCAAAAAAAGATGGTCCATCTCAGGCTTCATTAAAAGAAGCATTAGCTTCAGGAATAAGAAGGTCATAGTTCACTATATTCTGACCTTATCTGGACTATTGGGTTAGACCTGGACACCATGGTTTAAAAAGGATATTGATAAACTAGAAAGAGAGAAAGTCAGAGTAACAAAGTGCCTTCAATCCATGTCATGTTAGGAATGATAAAAGAACAAGGACATTTTAGTCTGGAGAAGATTCAAGGGAGACATAATAGTTTGTCAAGCATTGGAAAGACTGCCATGTAGGAGAAAGATTTGATTTGTTCTGTTTGACATCAGAGAGTAGAACCTGAAGCAATGAGTGGATTTTTCAAAGAAAATATAGGATTGATGTTCTATGCAGCCTGTTAACTTCTCGTAATTTAGAACTGTTCTTAAAAAAGGGAAAAAAAGGAAAGAATAGGAAAAAAAAGGTCAGCTGGGTGTCACAGTGGATAGGGCATTGGCCCCACAGTCAGGAGTTCAAATCCAGCCTTGGATACTTATTAGCTGTGTGATCCTGGGTAAGTCATTTAACCTTAATAGTATCCCAAAAAAATTTTTTTTAAAGAAAGATCGTCCAAAATATAAATTCTCAAGAGATAAAAAGTTTCCTCACTCCCATCCCACTCCTAGTTAGAGCTTCCTGTCCATTGGGTTATGGCGAGAATTCCTTTTGTGTATGAGTTGGACATACATGAGGTCCTTCCCAAATTCGAAATTCTGTGATTCTATGATTTTTCTCCCAAGAAACAATGTTTGGGAAAGGATAGTGAACATCACAGTACAAGAGTTCCCAGGCCAATGGCATTATTCCATCTCACTTAAAAGAGTTTATCTGGATTCCCAGAGGAGAATAGAACCATCTCCCCTTTCCAATTTATGGGCTCATAGTTACAGAGCTAAAAGGGACCTAGGAATTTTTTTAATCCATTTTGTAGATGAAGTCATCAAAACCCAGTGAGATGAAGTGACCTGCTCACACAGGTAAGTAAGGGACAGAGTTGTCATCTGACTGCAAGTCCTCCAATATTGAGGTCTTTCCATGATATGATACTTGGGAACTTGACTATTAGCTCTTCCTGCATTCATAGTATTTTATGAAAATGTCTTCTACTTATATCAAGATTAGAGATCAATAATAACTTTAAAACATATCATTTACCTTTGTATTTTCTGGCACATGTGCCCTCTTATTAGCAATATTCTTCAGAAGGGAAGTATTAGTTTCTATTTGATTTGTCTGATTCATGATGAATCACAGAGAAAAGACAAGAGAGGAAAGGAACATCCTTCTCCACTTTGTGTGCCTTTGTTAGGAGCTATAAAGATTGAAGGGTAACTTGAAAAGAAATATTTTTCCTGGAGAACATTTGTCTAGGGGTTGTAAGCTCTTAGACCTAATTCTCAGATGGCACCCTGGACTTCTCATGCTACTTTATTGACTGCTTAAGTACTGCTGCTGCTAAATTTGCTGTGTGCATCTCGACTTTTTCCTTTAGATTGGGAGTTGAGAGTCTCCTCTGTGTGCTAAATAAATAAATAAATAATGGACCACCTTCCAAGGGTGGACATTAGCAAAAACTATGAAGTTTGTCTTGTGGGTTTTTCTACCTCCTTCCTCAGAGCCCACCTTCTGTTGCCTGGCTCAAGCTTTCAAAAAGCCACAACACAGAAAAATATAAAGAGCATTGGCTCTAGATGAGAAGTTCTGGGTTAAAATCTCACCCCTGAAGCTTGAGCAAGTCACTTAACCTGGCTGAGCTTCAGTTTCCCCACCTGCAAAATGAGGGGATTGAGAGGCAGCATGACACAGAGGATGAAATGTTGGTTTTGTAGTAAGAAGAGCCGGATTCGAATCCTGTCTCAGTCCCTAACTGACTGTGTGACCCCGAGCAAACCACTTAAATGAAGGGATTAGCCTGGGTGATCTCTAATATCCCTTCTAGCTCTAAATCTATCATGTTGTGATGAGCATGGCCTATGAAGTCCCAACAAAGCTCTGAATCTATGATCCTGTAATCCTAATTCCCATTGAAGTGTTAATTGTTAATCAAAGTTATATCTATAGAGTTTAAGGAATATTCTGTGCCAATAGTTTTGGGCTTTAAAAAGAGAAGCCTTTTATTAGAAAGTGTTTTGCTGAGATTACTCTGACGGCATCTTGGCAATGGGCTCATTTGACCTTTCTCTAGCCAGTTGCCCCTGCCTATTATATATATTCTCTCCTGTTCATTAAGGAAGGCTGTGACTCCCTATCTCCATATCATGACTACATAAATTAAGAATTTGTCACACTTGGAGACCTAACCCTTTTAGAAATCTGAATGGGGTCTCTTAAACCTGACAATGAGGACAGGGCCTGGCAAATAGTAGGTGCATAATAAATATTTATTGACAGATTGGAAAAAGCCCCTGGAGAAGAGGAGCCAAGCCAGGAAGAAGCTGAGAACTCTAAGTGACCAAGGAGCTGAGGGGAGCTGGGTGGTGTCCCTGACTTCCAGATTAGGAAGGGCCAGTCTGAGTAGCCCTGCCCCAATATGCCCCTCCTTCACTCCTCCTCCCAACCTGCTGGCACAGCCTCATAGACTCCAGGGACTTTCCTGCTGAACCACTGAAAATGCTGTATAAATGGCAAAAAGCTGAAGGCGTAGAGGGGTGAGTGATTTGACCATGTAGCTGTTGTCTCAGTTTCTTTCTCTGTAAAGCTGGGATAAGAATGCCGTTGTGTTTATCATCCAAATTTGTGACATTCAAATGAAATGATGACTGTAGCATGCTTTGCAAACATTAAGGGCTCTAAAAATGATTTTTTAAAAAATACCTTGAAAAAAGGATGGACAGAAGAAGAAGACTTTTGGGAAGTCACAGATTTCCCCTATTTTTTTTTTCAAGTTTCCATTGTCCTAAATTTGGTTCTTCTGAATCTTGACCTCAGTTTTTGTTGACTTCTTCATGTAAACATCCACATCTCTGATTAGCTTATTGATCCAGTTGGCTGAGAGGTTCAAGGCATTTTATCCATGTTGGCATTTGTTTGTCATCCTTGACATCTCTTCCTGATGTTTCAGCATTCTCAATATAAGGCTGACTTATATGCTCTTAGCAGCATCTTGGACTTCTGCCATCCCAGCTTCTTCCTCTTACCCCTGGCTCACTTTTCCATGATCAGAAGATAGCAGATCCTGTTCCAGCTCCCAGAGGAGACTCCTCTGGGGCCTCCTATTAACCTTTGAATCTTCACTACCTCTTGGGACTCACAATGTAAAATATGTGAAAGGTCACCAACTCTAGTCTAATTGGTTAAAATTAAAAACACAAACGGCTTTTTAAAAATTGAGTGTAAGAATGAAGAATATTTTTTTTTCTGCAGGTGTAAGTTTAAAAATGAATGGGAACGAGAGAGGCAGAAAAGGGCAGTCAAGGGGCTCATTGTAATCAGCTATATTCATTCTATCAAAGAATTTTTTTTTTTTTACCAATTGCACAAGGATAGGTAGAGTCACACCATGATATCTAAATGGTAATGTTTCCTTCGAAGTAGAGAACACACTACTTTTTCTTTATATTTTTAGTATAATGTTGAATTAGTAACATCTCAGATATTAACAATTTACTGGATTTCAGTATTATTTGTGATTGATTATCTAGAATTTGCATATGTAAAGAGATTTTTACATAAGTAGTATAATTGAAGGCTTAGCCTGTGAGGTACTTTACAAGTTGTGATTTTGTTTCTCTGTTCTGAAAATATATTGGCAACTTTGAAAGGACAATGTTCCTGCTACCTTAATTGAAGTTAGGAGTATAGAAAAGGGGGGGGGGAAGTTATGAGGGCCAGAAGGGCCAACATCAATAAGGCTTAAAACAAATCATGGTTTTAAATGCAAAACTAAAACTAGAAATTTCCATACCAAATGCAAGATCACACTTTGCATGAGGCATATGATTTAAGGACATGGTTTCAGGAGTGGGAGACCCTAGAATAGTAACTGTAACTGCTATTGGAGCGCTTGCTATGAAGGGTAGAAGGAAGCAGGACACTAAACAAGCTCACTCCAACTTGACATATGGTGGTTTCCTATTTTAACTCATTATTTTTGCCAACTAGGTGCCAAGTCTATTGTTTTTGTATCGTTGAAGGACTGTAAGTACTATTAGTACCCTTGAAATTTGCCACTTTTGAGCAAAATCCTAATTTTCCTGACTTAGTTCTGGCTCTACTGCAATGGTCCTGTAAAGAGAACTATATTATAAATCAAAAGCATTTTTTAAAAAATTTCCCATTTAGATGATTTAGTTTGCTTCCAGCCCTTCAGAAAATCTTCTCTGCAATTTTTATTCATATTCCTTTGCCCTCCAAAATTTTTCACACTTTATCATTAAAAAAATCTCCTTTCCTACCATAACCAAAAAATGAAAAAGACCCTAGTGTCATAAATAAATTAAATGACTAACTTTTATCACAATTCTTTTCCTTTACTCAGCTACCAAACTGGTTAGTACAGTTCTTTTATGATCATTTCTTATTTCTGAAAGTCAACAAGTTTTCTTACTCCTTAATTCTTTTGTCTTCCCTCTGTTGATCATTTGCATTTTCTTCTCTACATATCTAGTTTGAACGTGTTGACTCCCCCATTAAATTATGAGCATCTGCTTTTTACCTTTCTTTGGATCTCCAGAACTTAACAAAAGGCCTGGAACATAGTAGGCACTTAATAAATGCTTGTTGACGGAATGACTGATGTGTTGGAGCAATAATGAAAGTATTTGGCAGAACCTGAAATGGTGACATTGATTTCCTATCAGGGCTGTGTTTGAAGCAGAAAGTTAATGACTCAATCTTATGTTTATCTAGCAACCATGAAGTATATCAGATAAATGAGGAGGTATTGCTTCACTCATTAAAGGTCCAGTTCTCAAAATGATCACCAGGTAGTATCATTTCTACCCTGAAAGAACTGAAGACTAAAATAAATCCAAAAGATATTCACGAACTCAAATTTTTCAGAGTTATGTATCATTTTGAGAGGCATGTTGGAGTAATGGATAGAAAAAGATAGTCTATGAGAGATGATGATGGTTTAAGTTCAAGTCTACCTTTTGTCACATATTGGTTACGTGATCCTGACTATATCACTAAAAGTACTTCGGGCAACTCCAGTCTTAGTTACATAGCAAGTCCTGGTCTGCATTGGTTGAAAGAGTTACTTCATCTTGGAGTTTCCAAAATCAAAGCAATAAATGATCAAGAGCCCCTTTCCCAAAGAGTATTTTAATAGAGAAGAAACTAGCTCCATTATCCTTCCCAGTCCATTTTGTCACCAATAACCATCTCTGCCATCACTCTTATAACAAAAAACAAAACAAGCTCTCACTAGGATGAGGGGAAGATAGGTTTTGCTCAGAAATCAATGAGATAATTAGGTTTTAATTAAATGACATGGTCCAGGTGACTCTGAGTTCTCAAAGGCTTTACCAGTGGAACATGATGTGGCAGGTTATGTCAAACTGGAACATCTTTAATACTTATCTAGGTCAAACAATATATCTATTGTCTTATATCAGCTAAATAGTGGGTATAATAATAAAATGCCACTCCAGAGTTACTAGTCATCACATGACTGGCCAATGGACTTTTCCCAATCGTTATCCTTCTTGACCCTTCTGAAGCATTTGACTCGAAATTAAAGAGTCAAGTAGAGGACAAATATTATCAAATGCTTTGGAGAAGTCAAGAAGAATGAAGAAAAAGAGAGTCATTTATTAGGCAATTTAAAAGATCACTAGTAACTATGGAGAAAGTGAATATTATTTTACTGTTTGAGCAATTATTATTTTACTCTTTGACCCTTTATCAAATGTTGCAACAGTAATAAGGATAAAGACCAAGAAAAGATTACTGTTATTTGACAATTTTGAGTATTCCTGCTTCTGAGGGTAGAGCCAGGATGGTGGAGGAGAAGAAATACTCAGTGATATTCTCCTAACATTCTCCTCCAAACAACTTTAAAATAATGCCTCAAAATGAATTCTGGAATGATAGAGTCAATAAAAGATCAAGAAGAGACATTCTTCTCATTCAAGACAACTTAGGAGGATGGAAAGAGATGTCTGTAAGGGCTGGCCTAGAGCCCATGTGGATGAAACCTCAATGGTAGAATAGGCGGTGATTGCAAATGCAGCAACAACTTTTAAGTGCTAGTTCTCAAGCCAAAGAAAGTAAAGAAGTGGCAAGTGGTCAGAAAGAGACTACACTTACGCTGGCACTGTACACAGGATCAGACATTGCTTGGCAAATTCATTGCCTGTACCCTATTCTGGATCATAATTCAAGGGTAGAGAGGAGTACTTCTGATTAAAAGAAAGTGGGATTCCTGAAGGACAGTATTGCTTTTGGTCATAAGGGATGAAGGACCCTGAGAAATAGGGGCCCAAATAAGCAGGAACTGATTTTAAACAAATAATAATAAATGATACTAGGAACTGGTTTTATGAAAAAATAAAATAGATAATCCATTAGTAAATTTGACCTTAAAAAGAAGGAAAAAAAATCTAATTATCAGTATAAAAAATTAAAGGGGTAAATGCACCACCAATAAAGATGAAATTAAAGTAATAATTAGGAGTTATTTTGCCTAATTATATACCAGTAAAATTGACAATCTAAGAGAAATGGATGAATATTTACAAAAATATAAATAGAAAAAGAAATAGAATGCTTAAATAATTCTTTCATAGAAAAGCCATTGAATAAACCATCAATGAATTCCCTGAGAAAAAATCCTCAGAACCAAATGGAATTACAAGTGAAAGCTATTAAATATTTAAGGAGCAATTAATCCCAACACTATTTGAAAAGTCCCCAACTATTTGAAAAGAAAAATAGGTAAAGAAAGAGTCTTACTGAATCTACCATTTTCAACAATGAAATTCTTCAAGGAGAATGTTAACATATAGCTCATCCATAAGTTTGTTCTGTTTTTGCAGCACTATCATACAACTGCACCTTAAACATATGTGCATTGTACATCTACATTTACAGAACTTATGAGTTTTTTTTTAATTTTATTTTTATTAAAAAATAGAATTGAAAAAAGAAAGACAGAAAAGAAAACTAGAACAAAACAAAACAGAACAGAACATTGTCATGTACGCAGAACATCAGGGAGGATTCAAGATATAAAACAATAAATTTCCAGTTCAAGAAAATATATATAATAGTAGAAGAAATTATGTTCATGAGTGTCCATCTTTTCTTTGCTTCCCTGTAGGTTGTTTTTTTGTTCTCTGTTGAACACTTTTTTTACTTTATTCTTCTTTTTCCCCTTTCATCCATAAGAAGATTGCAGTTAAGCACAGATATATCTATACATATAGGTATATCCATATACACATATATGTGCATATCTATATCTACATATGTAGGTATATGTACACATTCACACATACATAGAGCAACACATATACATATCTATATATACTCAGACATACACTTAAATATTTATGTATATATACACACTTATTTACCTATATGTAAACATGCATCAAAAACAATATTAGCATGGCTGATACATGATAGGGTGGGAAGGATGGTGCCTCTAGTTTCACTTCAGCTCTCCCCTCTGACCAGTACCAGGAACTCAACCTTTGTACAAGTGTAGCCAGCAGCATTCCTGCTCCACTGCTTCTGCACTTACTTGGTGTGCTAGTGCCTTCTCCCCCAGGGCTGCATCTGTATAGCACAGCTGGACCTAATGTTCCAAATCAGCCAAGGTTCTTTCAGACTTCCTTGACTCAGACCCTGACTGTGTATGCAGTTCAGGGAGTGAAAGTTTATGTGGTTCCTGTTGAGATTACAGACCCAGCTAGTCCCAGTGCTCTCCACTTGGTGTTTCTGTGGAGCCAATCTGGAGGTGTTTGCCTTCACACTGGTTAATTCCTGGTCTGCAGGCTTTCTTCAGATCTTAGGTTGTGCCAGGAGGATCCCTGCTCTACCCCAAGTCTTCTTGATTCCTCACCAGTTTATGTTTGCCCTGAGGCACAAATTTGTTCTGTTTATAGGGGAAACCTGGAGAGCTTGAAGTTTACAGACTACTTCACCATCTTTACCAGAATCCTATCTCTCTGAGAAGTTTTTAAATCCCAAAATCTAAATATTAAACACTATTTCCCCATTAGAATCTTTTTTGAGCAATTCTTTTAGAAGTGTGTACTGATTCTTGAATTTTTAAATAATATTATTAATAATATTTATTGTTTTAGGTATGAAAAATAGGAGTCTTATCAAATTCCTTTTATGACACAAATATAGTTCTGATAAGTAAGCCAGGGGGAGCAGAAACAGAAAATGAAAACTTTACATCCATTTCCTTAATGAATATTAATATAAAAATTCTAAATAAAATACTGGCAAGGATATTATAGTAATATATCACAAAGATGATACACTATAGCCAGATGCGATTTATACCATAATTGTAGGGTTAGTACGATATTAGGAAAACTGTAAGCATAATTGATCATATCAATAACAAGAATATCAAAAATCTTAAGAGTATATCAATAGATACAGAAAAGACCTTTTGTAAATACAACCCCTATTCCTATTAAAAAAAATTAGAAGCATAGGAGTAAATGAGACCTGTCTTAAAATGATAAGTAATATTTATCTAAAACTCTCAGTAAGCATTATCTGTAAGGGATAAGCTAGAAGCTTTCCCAGTAAGATCAAAGTAAAAATGTGCACTAATACTACTATTATTCAATATTATATTCAAAATACTAGCTATTTCAATAAGAGAAGGAAAAAGTTGAAGGAATAAAAATAGACAATGAAGAAACAAAACTGTCACTCTTTACTAGTAAGGTTGAAGGATATAAAATAAATCCTAATAAATCATAAGTTGCAATTCTATACATTACTAACAAAATCCAGCAGCAAAAGAAAGAAAAAGAAATTCCATTTAAAATAACTCCAGACATGTAAAATACTTGGAAGTCTATCTGCCATGACAAATCCAGGGATTATGCAAACCCAATTATAAAACTTTTGACCCAAATAAAGACAGATCTAAACAATTGAATAAATATTAATTGTTCATGGATAGGTTAAGCCAATATAATAAAAATGACAACTCTATTTAAATTAATTTACTCATTTATATACCAATCAAACTACCAAAGAATTATTTTATAGAGCTGGAAAATTTATCTAGAAGAACAAAAAGTTAAGAATATCAAGGGAATAAATGGAAAAAATATGTAGGAAGATATCCCAGCAATACCCAATGACTAACCTGAGTATAAAACTGTAATCATTAAATAATCTGGTACTGGCTAAAAAATAGAATGATAATAAGTGGAATATATTAGGTACACAGTGCACAGTAGTAAGTGATCATAGGAATCCAGTGTTTGATAAACCCAAAGATGCAAGATTTGAGGACAAGGACTCACTATTTGAGTGGAAAGTAGTTTAGCAGAAACTAAGTATAAACCAACACCTCACACTGTGTACCAAGATAAAGTCAAAATAGGTACATGATTTAGACATAAAAGGTGATATTATAAATAAATGAGAAGAGCAAGAAAAATATGCCTGCCAGATCTATGGATTAGGGAAGAGTTTATAACCAAACAAGAGACAGAGAGAATCACAAAAAATAAAATAATTTCCATTACATGAAATTAAATGAAATTTAAAAGCTTTTATAAACCTAAACTAATAAAACCAGAATTAGAAGAAAAACAGAAAACTTGGAAACGATTTTCTTTCAGCAAGTTTCTCTAACAAAAGCCTCTCAAATATATAGGAAATCAAGCCAAACTTGTAAGTGTGAGAAAGGGGTTAGAAAAGATGCCCTAAAAATTGTCTGCTTACCTTACCCTCCCTGATTACTGTGACAGGAAAGGATCCCATGCTGCAGTCAAAACACTAAAGATCATTCAAAAACTTGTGCAAAGCTGATTCTGCTCACCATCAGTACTCAGAATGTGCACATATTTATTGACAACATAAAATCCAGTGGACCTGAAAGATGAACAGCTCTTGTTGCAAGACAACTCAACAGGTATCACATCCAAATAGCAGCCCTGAATGAAACAAGGTTGGCAAATGAAGGCCAGTTTACTGAAATCAGAGCTGGATAGCTATAGAATTGATTGTGTGACATAGGAGACACTGGCACAGGATTGCCCATCATGGCATGCCCTCATCAGAGAAGATGCTGTGCTCTATGGGCAAAGCAGAATTGAATTAGATCAGAAGAAATGCAAGATAAGCAAAGTGAGAGAATTCACCCCAGATGTTCATAGAGATTATTTGTGTCTGACTTGTGGCAGAGCATTCTGGGCTCATATTGGTCTGATCAGCCACAGTCGAACACACCGTAACTAGAATCTAACATAATTATTTCATTTTGGTCCTCTTTGAGAACAAAGGACAATAACCAACCAAGAGAATTCTGATTATTTTGTTCTTTTTGATATCTGACCATTTATTTTTGTTCTTTTTTCTTATGGCTATAGCTAACATATCTAGAACTACATCAAATGATAGTAGATAGAGGAGACATCATTGCTTTCTTCTATTTGTATTGAAAAGCCTTTAATGTTTCTTCATTGCAAGTAATGTTGGCTCTTGTTTTTAAAAATATTATTTTGATAACATTAAAGAAAGGGCTTCTAATGCTTATGTTTTTAGATTTGTTTAAAAAAACAATGAATTCTGACTTTCTTCAAAGTCTGCATCTATTGAGGTTTTTTTTTTAGTTTCTGTTGTTTATATGATTAATCATGCCAATTAGTTTACTTATATTGAATCATTCTAATGTTCCTGGTATGAATACAATGTGTTCATACTGAATTATTTTCTGGACATATATTTGGTAGTCTTCTTTAAAGATTTTATTTACATTTACTGGTATCAAAGAAAGCAATGGAGTAGTAATAGGAAATTTCAACTACTCTGACATCTCCTGGAACTTCAATTCTGCTAAAAGTAAGTCTGGAAATATTTTAATCAGTACACCTCTCTGATTATATAGGGAATTATTACTCTGGATTCAATTCTGAGCAATCATCATTGGGTTGGTCTGAATCAGGCCTGGTAGTTTAGGTTTTGATATTAAAATAAAATTAGACACTCTTAGGTCATTCAACAGTTAACTAAAGAACATTTAGTTCCTTAAGCTATAGCAGGAGAAGGATATTCAATAGAGATTGGTATTTAGTGTACCTCACATTGACTCAGATGAGTGAATCTCTACCAACCAAGTATAAGAGATTATATGGAACTTCTTATGGTTCTTCTGTACTCAGGTGACCAGGAAGTGATGATAAAACCCCGAGCCTTTAGTCTACTGAGCTAAGTCTAGAGGATGGTCTTCATACTATTTAAGAACAAAAAAAAAATTAGCTCAGCTTTCATGAGCATATTTCTCTTACCATAGTCGGAATTAGAACTTTAAAAAGGCTTAAAAAAGCCGAGGTCTCCCACTCTATCCAGGGCTATGTCCAATTGTCCTGATCTGTATCTTGCCACTGGACCCAGATGTCTCTAGATGAGAAATAAGGCTGATGACTTTGCAGTCTTCCCTCACTTAAATCCAATTCCCTTCCATGTCATGCAGCATCTACCTTATGTCATGGTCGAGAGAAGAATAACAAAAACAATAAGGGAATTAGAGAAACCTGGCTTCAAAAAAAGTAATTTTACCTTTTTAGAATTCATCATATAGAGTAAAGAGAATGCCAGATACAGTTAAATATATGCTAGACATAGAGCTCCCATCTTTTTCTTAAGCTCCAATGCAATATCCAAGTGTATACTGCTTATTCCCAGATAGATTTCCACTAGCATCTTAATTCACTACATCCAAAACGTCATCTTCCCCCTAAAAATCTTTCTATCTTCACTTTGCTCAATAATGATACCACCATCCTAATTGGCAACCAGGCTCAAAACTTCAAAGCTTTTATTTTTATGTCATGAGCTGTTCAGCACCTTACTTTCTTATTGATCAAATTCAAAGTAAAAGCACTTGTGTTCCTCTCAATGTTTCTCCACTCTAAGCAAGCAGAATGACTTGAATTTGAAATTGTCTCCTAGGAAATACACTATATGAGGTATAAATTTTAAAAGTTGAGCTTTATTTGTATTTGGCCCCCTTCCAAAAAAAAATCCATTTGTCATGTTGTTTTACAGTAATCTCGTATACCTTGTATAAACAAGGTAACTGAATAGATACAGGGTTTTTTTTTTTGATGATTTGGTTTTTGTTTTTATTACTCCTAAGAAAATGAATTTATTGTAAGCCATCGCTCTAGTGATTTATTTTATTTTAATAACATAAGCTAAATTAAAAAAAAACAAAGTAAAAGCACTTTTAAAACAGAAATCAAAACAATGATTAGACAGAGGTACCTTTCTTCCCAAGATTATGAATGAAGAGGCATAAAGAGGGAAGGAAAAATCATGCAATGAGGCAAAGGCATTTCTCTCCCTTCAGGAGGCAGCAGGAATCCCCCAAGCTTGACAGGTATTTGGAGCATCTCCAAGAAGAGCTTACATTTAAGAGGTTCTCAGGGGAATATGCAAAGAGAGCATTGCTTGGGAATCCCACAGCACCCTGAATTCTCAATCAGGGACCCCTCCTGTCAGGGGCCCACATGTGTGCAGTTATTCTTCCTCATGCTCTCATGCTCATTTTTATATCTTTTTGCACATTAGGAACCAAGTTTAATTGTGGTAGTTTCTATACTGTATGCACACAGTTATTGCATATTATCTTACCCATTAGATTATGCATTCTTTAAAGGAAGAGAGCATGTTTTTGCCTTTTTTGGTATTTTTGTTGTTCAATTGTTTCAGTCATGTCCAAAACTTGGTGAAATCATTTGGGCTTTTCTTGGCAAGAATGCTGCAGTAGTTCACCATTTCCCTCTCCAGCTCATTTGACAGATGAGGAAACTGAGGCAAACAGGGTTAAGTGACTTGCCCAGGGACATACAGCTAGGAAGTATGTGAGGCTGAACTTGAATTCAGGAAGACCTGAATCAAAACAATGATTAGATGGTGGTCATAATCTTCCCAAGATTATGAATGAACTTGACTCCAAATCTGGAACTCCCTGTCTATTTCTTAGTATTCCAAGCTGTCCTGGCACATAGAAAGAGCTTGATAAATGCTTGATGTCTGACAGTCACCAATGACAAAAATAAATAGTGACAGGATTGCTCTATTTTACATTTGTGCACTGTTTATAAGCTGATTTTTATCAAGGAATATATTTTTGCTATGATGTGGTTTGCTTTGGTTTTACGTAAAGCCTTCTTTCCACTTATTTTTCATATTCAATAAAGAAATTAATTTGTTTTGGTTAAAAAAAGTAATTGTACCTTTCTAGATTTCATCACATAGAGTAACGAGAATGCCAGATTGTTAGAGAAAATGACTTGTAATGGCCTTCAATGGCCTTGTAGTTGAATTGTAACCACTGTGTAATCTCAATCATGTACATGTCTCTCATGTGGGCACAAAGTGTCTAACGGGAAAGAAGGTGAACTTTGTGGTCCTTGGCCTGCTGTATCTCAGACAATAGGCTCCTGAGGGCAGCATGGAGGCACTCGGGTGTATGTTCTGCTTGGTTGGCTACAGGTCTGGGGTTACACCCTGTTTGATCCATCATCACAGGCATTGAGCAAGCACCATCCAATGGGAAACTTCTCTGCTGCAGTCGGAGACCTGTTGCTGGGGCATGTGGAAGGGGCACAAGTAGGGTCCACAAAAAGGGAAAAAAGGACAAGGAGGGGAGAGACGCCATGTAAACTAGCAATAAAGTGCATCCACAGATCTTAGTCAGTGTCTGTCTACTTTGTCTAATCCGGAGACATCCCAAGTGTTGTTAGGTGGCAATAGATATCAGGTAAGTACCCAAACCCTCCTCCAGTCTCAGCAGGTGTGAGCTGGAGGAAAACCCCCAACACCACATACAGTCAAACATGAGAGCTGATATAAGAGATCTCTACACAATGTTTTGCACAATAGAGGGAGATACCTAATCTAAGCAACGTAAGTCACAAATAGATCACAAGCACATCTCTCTTATTACTCACAGGACAAAAAGTAAAAGAGAAGTACCATGGTGATCTAATTGATAAGGAATAATCAAATATCACATGTAGATTTACAAAGCAATATAAAGTTCACTAATAAAATAGTCCCTAATTGAATAAATAAGTATTAGAGTTCTGTGCAGTGATGAATATGGTAAATCTTGGCTCTGAAATGTCACAATTGTCATTTCAGTGCTCATAAGATCATAGAATCACATGTTTCAAGATGAAAATGGCCTTAATGCCATGTAGGTTTCTTTTACAGATGGAGTTGTTTGTGGGTTTGTTTGTTTGTTTTTCACAGATAAAGATTTTTAAATTAAATTTTATCTTCAAATCTGAATTCTCTCCCTCCCTCCTTCACTTACCACAAATGAGAAAGCAAGAGAAACAGAAAACTTTTTGCAAATATGTATAGTCAAGCAAAAAAAAAATCCTACATTAGTCACGTCCAAGGGAAAAAATATGTCTCAATCTGTACTCTGAGTGCATCTCTTCTCTATCAGGATGTAGATAACATATTTCATCTTGAGTCCTCTGGAATTATAGTTTGTCCTTGTATTGGTCAGAATTTCTATGAAGAAAGAGAACTTTTAATGAGTCTAACCTCATCTTGAAAAACCAAATTACTGGGTTCAATTCTCCCACTTAATCAATGAATCAACAATGTTTTACTAAATACCTACTATGTGCAAAACACTGCTTTTTTATGTTGGGGAAGATATAAAGAAAAATAGAATTTCTACTTTCCGGGACCTTATAGTCAAGTTGGTGAGATAAGGCATATAAACATTAAGCTAAAGCTAACAATACAATAGCATTAACTAAATACTTCTTTGTAACCCTAAGGGCATGAGAGTATCATTGTGCCTCTTCCCATGTTGGCCTCCAAGGATACTCTAATTGGTATCTTCTGAGAAAGGTGTATTAATTTTTTAATGGGATGGAGAAGGAATAATAAAAAGAAATTTATTATAGATTTAAAAGGAAAAGCATATTGTACACAATAGATTTGCAATTTCTTTTAATTGTGCAACATCTTTTAAAAATTATGTTATAAAAATGCTTGTTTTATTCCAGAAGTTAAAAATAAAATAAATTAAAATTAAGTTTATTTTTATAAGTTTACATAACTTTTATCTCCCATCTTTAGCAGTTTCCAGCTGTACTCCTTAGAAGGAATGGAACTGTATCTTTGTCTTCCAGATCCATGTAATCTCAGGACTTCTTTCTAGTGGGTCATTTCTCTGAGGTTCAGATAGTTTAAGGGAATAATTACAAATATGGATGGAAATAAATTAAGGCACAACAATATCAGGATAAAATGCTACCTGGAATGAGCTCCCTCTTCAAACACGGAACCCATACCTAGAAAAGAATCTTTTGTACAATAATACACCTGGTTGAAGACTTCCCCCCAAAAAAGCAGACCTACCACTTCCAAAGCCCATTCTACTTTTGGGTATCTTTATTGTTAGGAACATGTTTTTTTCTTATGTCAATCCTAAATTTCTCTCTTTACAAGTTTCCCCATTGTTTTAGACGATAGAGTCAAACAGAATAAGTATAAAACTTCTTTCACATGACAGCCTGTCAAGTATTTGAAAGTAGCAACCATGTTCCCCCAGAGGCTTCTCTTCTCTAGGCTAGTTTTCTTCAACAAATCCTGACATGGCACAAGTCACGCCCACATGATGCTCATATAGCCACAGGTCTAATTGCTGGGAATTTTCTAACATTAAAACTAAATCCTCTCCTAACTTCCATCCATTGTTCCAAAACAAGGCTGTGGGACAGCCTTCCAAATACTTGAAGACAGTTATCATGTTCTCCTCAATCTTATCTTCTTGAGGCTAAATACTCCTAGTGCATTGAACCAAACCTTAGATAACACACTTTCAAAACTCTTCACCTATCTGGTTGCTCTCTTTTGATGCTTTACTACCTGCTCCATAAAATGTGTCACTAGAACTGAAATCAATTTTCCAGATAGTGACCAGGAGAAAACATGAGGATCTCATCATTTTATGGATTGTTTTAGGATCTCATTAACTTTTGTTACTAATATTAAATGATTGAGTCAGATAAAGTTTTCCATCTGTTGGATCCCTACAGATAGTTTTCTTTTAAAAAAAAATTTTTTTAGAAAAATAAAATAAAAGGAACAAGCATAGGCAATGAGGAAATAAAACTATTATTTTTTTGTAGATGATATGATAGTTTACTTAGAGAATCCTAGAAATTCTAAATTAGACTTAAACAACTAAAAAAAACTATTTGAAACAATTAGCAACTTCAACAGAATTGTAAGATATAAAATAAACCACACACATCATGAGAATGTCTACACATTACCAACAAAACTCAGCAGAAAGAGAGAGAAAGAGAAATTCCATTTAAAATAATTGCAGATTTAAATATTTGGGAATCTACCTGCAAGTCACACACAGGAACTGCATGAACACAATTACAAAACACTCTTTACATAAATACTGACCTAATACAGTATTGAAAAATACTGATTGTTCATGGGTAGGCCAAGTTAATATATTAAAAATGACAATACTACTTAAATTAATCTATGTGGAGTCATACTACTGAAGAAATACTTTTTAGAGCTAGAAAAAAATAATAAAATTCACTTAGAAGATCAAAAAGTGAAAAATATCAAGGGAATCCATAAAAATAAAATGGGAAAGAAAGGGGTTCTAGTAATTAGCTCTCAAACTATATTACAAGACAGTAATTATCAAGACACTTTGGTACTATATAAGTAATAAAGTAATGGATCAGAGAAACAGATTAGGTATATAATATACAGAAGTAAATGAACATAGTAACCTATGTTATATGTTATCAAATATGATTAAACACAGTTCACTGAACAAGAACTCACTATGTTGGCAAAAAAAAAATTGGTCAGAAAACTGGACTGTGTTCCAGCAGAACCCAGGAATAAACCAATGCTTCATATTATATACCCAGATAAGATCAAGATAAATACATGATTTAAACATAAAGAATATCATAAGCAATTTAATGAAGCATAGAAGCAATTATCTGTAAGATATATGAATAAGAAAAGAGTTGATGATGAAACAAGAGAGAGAGAGAGGTTCTGAGAAGGTAAAGTGGAGAATTTAGATTCCATAAAATAAAAAAGATTTTGTACAAACAAAATCATTGCAACTAAAATTAGACAAAAAGCAGGAAACTGGGGTCGGAGAATCTTTGAGAAAAGTCTCTTCCAAAATGTCTTATTTCTCAAATATATACAGAACTAAGTCAAGTTTATAAGAATAAGAGATATTCCCTAAATGATAAATGGTAAAGGGATATGAATAGGCAGTTTCCAGATGAAGAAATCAAAACTATCAAGAGTCATAAAAATTCTCTAAATCACTAATAAAGAAATGCAAAGTAAAACAACTCTCAGTACTATCTCACACTCATTAGAGCGATTTAGGATGACAAAAAAAGAAAATGACAAATGAGGGATATGTGGGGAAATGGGCACACCAATGTATTCCTGGTAGAAGTAAGAACTAGTCCAACTATTTTAGAAAACAACATGGAACTAGGTCCAAAAAGCATTCCACACTAATCATATACAGCATCCATACTATATTCCTCTATCTCTCTACTGAAAAGAAGTGGCCTGTTTATGTCTGTTCTCTAGGATCAAAATTAGTTGATTCAATAGCAGCTTATTAGTATTATATAATATATAATATGCTATATAGTATATATGTAATTAGTATTATATTTCTATCATTGTCAGTGTTCATATTATTCTACTTCAACATTTTTTTTTATTCCACACCAGTTAGTTCAAATCAAAAGGCATTCATTAAGCATGTACTCTATTCCAGGTCTTGTGCTAAAAACTGGGGATATAAATGTAAGGACAATGAAAAGCAATTTTTGCCCTCAAAGATCTTACATTCCATTGGGGAAAAAACAGCATATAAAAAGGAATGGAAAAAGCAGGTGGAAGGGGTCAGGAAGGTAGAGAAGGAGAAAAAGTGTTTGGAGAGATGGTAGAGAAGTTAGAAGAGTTAGGAGCAAAACTGGGAAAAGTGGAGTATTATAAGGCTGGCTTAGAGACTTCCTTAAAATGGAAGTTCCAAAAGGAGTTGACTAATGGGAAGTTAATAACAAAGGGAGATAAGGGACATTCCACACTGAGAAAATCACATTAGTTAAAACAGGTCTTTCTTTATTTCCCTGGAGTCCTCCCAAGTTATTAATATCTCATAATATTAATATATCACAATTTGTTCAATCATTCCCCAATTAGTAGACATTCATTTTGTTTTCCTATTTTTACTACCACAAGAAAAAGTCTACTTCTTATATTTTAATAAATATGACATCCTTTTTTTTTTTGTCTTCAACTTCTTGTGACAAATGCTTAGTTGTGGGATTATTGAGTGACTCAAAAGGTATAAAGAATTTCACGGCCTTCCCACTATAATTTCAAATTGTTTTTCAAAATGATTGGCCTGAGGTGAACTTTCTTCCCACAGGGCAATTAGGTAGTGCACTGAATAGAGAAATAGGCTTGGAGTCAGGAAGATGAGTTCAAATTCAGCCTCAGATACTTACCACCTATGGGACTCTGGGCAGGTCACTTAACTCCTGTTTCCCTCAGTTCCTCATCTGTAAAATGGGGGCACACTAGAGAAGAAAATGGGAAACCACTCCAGCATCTTTACCAAAAAAAACCCATGGACAAAGTCCATGCAGTTACATAAAGTTGAACATGACTGAATAACTGTACAATAACAAAAGCTTCCCATAGTCTCCCAATATTAATTATTTCATTCTCTATCATCTCTGCCAATTACTTAAGTGTGAAATAAACCCTTTGATTTGTTTTTATTTGAATTTTTCTATAATTTATAATAGATGTATTATATGATGTTTATGTTATTTAAATTTTTTATTCTTAATTTTTTTCTAATTGCACATACAATTTTTAACATTTTGTTTTTTAATTTTGAGTTCCAAATTCTCCCACTTTCCCCTCATTGAAAAGGAAAGCAATTTGATATGGGCTATATATACACAGTCATTTGAAACATTTTCATATTAGTTATGTTAAGAAACAAACAAACAACAAGCAAACATGCAAAGGAAGAGGATGGAGGGAAAGAGGAAGAAAAAAAAGGAAGAAAAAGAAAGAAAGGAATAAAGAGAAGAAAGACAAAAGGAGGGAAGGAATCTAGCATCTGAAAATCTGAGAAACATGCCTCCTTTACTTTTATTCTAACCTTTAGTTCCATCTTCCTTCATCATCTGTTTTTATGCCTATCTACTGTAAGCAGACAGGCAAGCAACAAGCATTTATTAAGACTTTACTATGTTCCAGGCATTATGTTAAGTGCTGAGATACAAATACAGTGGTTTTATGCCCCCTTTGATCCTTCTTTCCCCAGTATAGTGTTTCAAAAGTCTTATTGTGGTTTTAACATTTAATAGCTTAAAAAATATTTTTGTCATCCTTAACATTCCTTACTAGCCTCACCCAATTCTGATTTTCCATGCGTCTGACACTAATCTTGAAATTTAGGTTTATTTTTGAATTTTAGTCTTTGTATTCATCCTTCTTCACTTGCCCTTGACTTCTTTTTCTATATATGTCTATATATGTGAATTAGTTGTTTTTGTTATCATCTATATTTTACTGTTGAAAAAACTGAGGCAAACAAAGGTTAAGTGTCTTGTCCAGGGTCACTCACCCAGCAAGTGTCCGAGGCTAGATTTAAACTCAGGTTTTCTTAACTGCAAGCTCAACATTCTATCCCCATACCACTTTTGAACACTGTGAAATAAGCTTTCCTCAAATCTGAGGTGAAAGTCAAGCTATGTCTAGTTTCCCTTTCCTTTTCTATCATGAATTTGAAAATGGAAAGTTTACCCTCCTTCTTCCCAGATTCTTATCATTTCTATTTAAGCACCCAGTGAGCCTCTTTATCAAATGTAATTTTATACTGAGAAAGATGATTCTTTTTCTTCTATACCAGGAAATATTGTGTGATTTCAATTTTTTTGTGTCTCAGTTGATCAGTCTTTATGGAGTCCAGCTTCCAACAAAGTCTATGTCACTTTTGCAGATGGACACTCTTGTGTTGAAGGAGGAGTCTTTGACTCCTAATTAGTTGAGATAATGTGGTGTGTATTTATCTAAGAGACTTATTTCAGTGTATTCAAAACACTCTTTGGGAAGACACATCATGTTCCTTGACTCATACGGTTCTAGTAGGTCCTCTAAATACAGATATATTCCTGAAGAATGTTTTAGATCCAACAAAGTAAGCTCCTTATGCAGGTATATAGCATTATATTCTTCATTCTCTCAGCCAATCAAGAGTCACATTAACTCTCTGCTATTACAGCCTATAATATAGAATTGTCCCTCTGCAAAACTGCCCCAGGCTTGGATAAAAGTCATATGTTTCAAAATGTCTATGTCAGATATGTACATTGAAAAGAGAATTATATTTGGAACATGAGTTCAAATCCTAGGTCTGTATGACCTATGGCAAGTGACTTACTTCTCTAGTCCTAAGTTTCCTCATTTCTAAAATGAGGGAATTGAATTAAATGACCTCTAAATTCCTTTCCAGCTCTAGTTCCAGGATCCTAACATCTTATGTGTTGTAAATCTTCCTCAGTAAAGGTAGTTTCCTTGCCAGGAATTCCATACATTGATAAAAACATAGGTCTGGGGAGGCAGGGGGAATTACTTCTTAAAGAATTAAATCATATGTGCTTTTAAAAGTATAAGAGGCTTTTCAAGGATATCTGCTTTATAAGTCATTAATTTGTCCCAAATTCAGAACATAACCTTTCTGGTGCAAAATATTCCTGTTATTGTCATAAAGCATCTTATTTGTAATTATCATATACAAATAATATCTATCATTCCCTAACTTTAAGGAACTTCACCTTCATGGATGTCAGGCTAGGGGCAAATATTTAACTATGGATCGCACAAGATCCTGGGATAGGACCAGAAGATTACAATAAGGCTCTGTGTCTCCCTTGTAAACACTCCATTGTTTGGTTGTTCCTGTTCCATCATTCATATTATATGTACCGTACAATGGGCTGGATTCTCCTGCTTTACTTCTGCTCCTCTGTGTTCTACACTCCCATTGAAGTCACATTTATATCTAAATCATTGGGGGGAAATGCAAAGGAAAGATCAAATCCAGGATGAATGGAGTTAAAAATGATGTCACCACATTGTTTCTTAAAGGGTAGAATCATACATAATCTTACACAATAAAACATTTTCATGAACTTCAATAAGAATTTCATTGGTTTTCAATTTCTGGGCCTTAAGATTTCTTTACTTTTTCCCAAATCCCTGAGTACTCCTGAAAAATCCCTGAGTATTTTTTCTTGACTTATTTAATATTCTTTGAGAACCAAAGTGAGGAATAAAGTAGATGAAGCTATTTTCTATCAAGATTCAACTACTTACTGCAAACAATATAACTGAACAATAAGAACCAAAGCTTTGGAACATTTGGGATATGCTTTGCTTGATATCACTCATGTATAGATTGGATGTCTTCTAGAAATGCATGGTCATAAATAATAGAAGGGTTTTGCCTCAGGTTCAAATAATAGGCAGATGTACCATAACTTTTTCTTGAAGTTAACTTCAGAAACTGATTAATATGTCAGAACTAAGTATGTATACAAAATACTCAGACAAAATTGCTTCTTCCCTTGGTGACTTAGCTCTGTAACAATTTGTCATTAATTTGTCTTCTGATCTTTAAAAGCTTACCTGGTTTGATTATTTATTCACCACAAATCAAGAAATAATGCTCACAACAGGGACAGAAAAATACCTACACCAGGCATTCAGAGCTTATGGTAGCCATGCATGGGGTTAAGAGTGGAAATAAGGCATTAGGGAACAGAGCTTCTATTTCTCTTCCTACCTAGGAGCCTACAGCATTTCTTACTCAGTTACAATAAAGCCACCAAGAAGAGAGGGAGGGGAAGGTGGAAGAGAAAGAGAAAGAAAGAGAGACAGAGATAGAGATAGGGATGTAGACAGAGAGAGGCAGGGACAGAGACAAAAGGAGAAGAGAAGAGAAGAAGAGAAAAAAGGGAGAAAGAGAAAGAGAGAGAACAAAAATAGAGATGGGAAAGAAAGAAGAGAAAGGAGAGAAGGGGAGGGAGAGAAGAGAGGAAAAAGAGAAAGGGAGAGGGAGATAGAAATAGGAAAGAAAGAAACAGAAGAGAAGAGAGAGAAAAAGAAAGAAAGAAAAAAGAAAGAAAGGAAGGGAGGGAAGGAGGAAGGGAGGGAGGAAGGAAGGAAGGAAGGAAAGAAAGAAAGGAAAGAAAAGGAAAGAAAAAAAGAATCATCAGATAGATACTTGCAAGTGTTCCAAAGGGGAAAAAAACTTGTGGTTCCTCTCCAGAAAATAGATTTACCAAAATTCCATATGTTTATACAGAAGGCATAGAACATGGTACATGCTCCAGAAGACTTTGCTCTTATTAACTAGCCCCCAACCCCTTATATTAAAGTTCAAATGCTTTATTTCCTTAGTATTCCTAAGAGCAGCAATGTGACACTTGGGAAAGAGAGCAGGACCTCAAGTCAGAAGAGATCCAGTTTGAAATTTTGCCCTCAGAACTTATGAGCTATATAACTGTGAGCCATATATTTAACTTTTCTTTACCTTGATTTCAACACTTGTAAAATGTTGGAGGCTAAATTTGCACCCAGTTCTTCCTGATTTTAGGCCCAGTACTTTACCCCATCATGGTACCTCTTTTAAGAATGTAAATAGGGGATAGCTAAGTGGGGCAGTGGGTCGAAAACTGACCCTGAAGTCAGGAGGACCTGAGTTCAAATCTGGAGTCAGACACTTAACACTTCCTAGCTGTGTGACCCTGGGCAAGTCACTTAACCCCAGTTACCTCAGCAAAAAAAAAAAAAAATGTAAATGGATGTGAAACACTTTTTGACTCCCAGGAACCTTAGCTCTTCTTACCACATGATCAGAATCAAAGCACCAACTGTCCCATTTTCTAATTCCAAGTGAAATATTCATGGAAAAAAATGAAAAGTATTCTATATGATGACTTTGTAAATTCTAACTCTGTAATGATAACCAACATTATAGAGGAACCAGAATGGAATATGAAATGTCTGATAAGGTCATAAGTTCTGGATAGCACATTTTAGAAAGGACATTGATAAGCTATAGAGTGATTAAAGGAGAATAACCAGGACCTCAACTCCATGCCATGTAAGGATAGACAAGGTACATTTTAGTACTTCAAGTATTTAAAAGGCTTCCACATGGAAAACTTGTTCTTTTTGGTCCCAAAGAGCAGACCTAACAGCCATGGATGGAAGATACTGAAAGGAAATTTTAGCCTTGGTGTCAGGAAAAACATAATAATTACAACTTTTCCAAAAGTCTTCATAATTTAATATGTGCAAATAGTGAAGATGATAGCAATACTATGGTATTTATACATTTTTGAAAAATGGAAGGTGATTTGTATAATCATCTTATTAAATGTTATATTTTATCTAAATATTTGATCTATTTGGTCTCATCAGAAGGAAAGAAATTACCATGGATATTGCCAATGAGAGATGTGTGCGTGTGTGTATAGCTGTGGGGGTAGGGGCAGTATATCTTTAACTCTGGGATCACTTAAGAAATATTAGAAGAGAGTGAAAGTGGAACAGGTGTAGAAGATGAAGGCACCTTATCTGTCTCAAAATCTGGTGGATTTTGCCTCCCTGAAGGTATTAAACCTAATGGGTGAATGACCATTTGTGAATCTTGTTAAGGGGTATCTTTTTCATGTGTGACAAGCCACTAAAGACCCTTCTAACTCTGAAATTTTAAGGTTCCATGTTACTTCCCTTTCCTCAAGCATGCTTCTTTCTCCTTCCTTTTCTTTTGTTTTTATAAGATATTCATAAATATACCTTCTAATCTTATAGCCTCCAGCACAGAAGACTCAGGTATTCCTTTTTGGCTATTGCCTTTGGTTGGCAAATCATATCATTCTGGATCTATATTGTTTAGACCTTTAAAGAATTCATAGCAATCTGTCATCTCCTGTGTTTCCCATGAGTTCTCATCTTTTTTTCTTTAAAAAAAAAGATAATATGGGACCACTAAGTGAATCTCAGCAAAATAGTTAAAACAAATCACAATTTCTGAAGAAATACAAGAATAGTAATTACTTACACATATTGTTATTATTTGATCATTTCAGTCATGTCTAACTCTTTGTAACTCCACTTGGGGTTTTCTTGGCAAAGACATTGGAGTGGCTTGTTATTTCCTTCTCAAGCTCATTTAACAGATGAGGAAACTGAGGCAAGCAGGGTTAAGTGACTTGCCCAGGCTCATACAACTAGTAAGTGTCTGAAGCCAGATTTGATCTCAGTTCTTCCTGGCTCCATCTCTATCCACCATGTCACCTAACTGCCCATATATACACATATAATTCTACAATAATGATGGTGGTAGAAAAGTATCTGCCATCAAAACTAAATAGAATCCATGGTTCAAATGAGGAACCAAAATGAAGATTTATTTTCATTTTTTCCTAAGAAATTGCAACTATTTAATTTCAATAGCTTCCTTGGCAATGTCCAGACGCACAGCTAATTGAAAACTATGACTAAATTTGGGCCACCCAAGCCTTCCTAACATGTTGCAATACCTCACCCAAGCTGAATACTTTAAACAGGCGGGCAAAAAAGCCAAGCAGAGCCTTCTTGATCTCTGTCCTGCAGAGTCTAGAATTAGGTAATAAGTTAAATGTTGTTTATTTTTGTTAATGAATGAAAATAGGGGGATGGGAGATGGTTCATCCTTGGTTGCTGTAGCATCATTTGCTTGGTGGGAAAGCTCAGGCAGTCTAGCCCTCAATAACCTAATAACCTAAATGAAAGATATGACTGCTAGGAAAATCCTCTGGCATCTCCTACTTTTCCATGTTCATCTCCACCTCTGGAAATAATGACAACCTGCCCTCCACTCCCCACTCCACGCCCATACACACACAAAAATACATTGTTGGAAACGTGATCATTTTTGCTATCACCTCAAACTTTAGAAAGGAAAAAAGAATCTTTTCTGAAGTGCAGAAATAGATAACCATTTTCTATAGAAGCTAAAAAGAGTTTATGACACAAGGTAAAAACTCAGATGACTATCAATTATTAGACTTGAGGAATGACTACATAAAAACTCTCTGTGCCTGATTTGTACTTCAATGATAGATTTTCTCATTAAACATAATAGAAATATCACTGAACCAAATGATTACATATGAAAAACCTTCCAGAAAGTTGAAAAAAAGTATAACATGGAAAAAAAAATCCAGGATGAGCATTGTAACAAGCTGTATTTATCATTGGTTAAATAATCATTAAAATTAGGGCAATTTTCTCTTTAAGAATTTTAGATTCCCCATATACATGAATTGGGTGAACTACATTATATAATTTCATCAAACCGTGAATAAAACATTTTACTAGCTAAATGTGATACGTATAAATATGCATACATTTATGTGTATATGTATATACACACACATATATAAACTATATGTATACATTATAAAGAGACATTAATAGGATACATAAAAGTAATTTTCTTCCAAAAAGTACATTATCATAACAAAATGAAATTTTATTAATATTTCCTATATATTAACCATATGCCTGTATTCCAGGTAAACATTTAGTAATAGTAAAAAGTAGCTAAATTGTACATGAGAGATATCATTAAATCATAAAAACAATAATAGAAATTATACTTTAAAATGTAGTGTAATGCACGCTAAAAAGTTCTGGAGTTGGAATTCAGTTTGAATCTCACCTCTGAAACATACTAGGTGTGTGATCATAGAACAATCAATTTTATGAGCTTCAATTTCTTCATTTATAAAATGGGGATAACAATACTCACATTACCTACCTCATAAGATTTTTGTGAGGAAAGTGTTTTGTAAAAGTTGATGTACAGTTATTCCTTCCATATCACAACTTTTCCCATCATGGTTTTGATACAATGAAAGTAAACATAAGAAATTAAATGGGAGTTTGAGGAGAATTTGGGGGGAGTTTTGTGGAAATCTTAGACAACACATGAAACCTAGCAGACAATGCAGAAAAAGTTTAGACACTCAAAAATGACATAATTATATATCTATGTACATATATGTATATGCTTTCTTGAACTAGTAATTTGTTGTTACATATTTTGAATCCTCCCTGATGCTCTGCTGAGCACCTAACAATGTTCTCTTTTGTCTTGTTTTATTTTGTTTTGTATTTCTTTTCTGTTTTTCTTATTCTGTTTTTTTTAAATAAAATCTTTAAAAAGAATCTCAGAAATGCATAAAATATATGTGTAGTATTAAAAACACCCAAAAAAGAAAAAAGAAAAAAAATCAGACTTTCTGGTACAAAGGGAAGACCAAAAATTTTTATGCAGATTTTCCAGATCAATGGGGTGCTGGAACCCTAACAGCTGCAATGTGAAAGGGATAACTACTTCATGAGTTTAATTTATTGAAACATCTTCCTCTTATTTAACAAGTTGTTAAATGAATAAGTTTTTTAGAATTTGATATTTATATGCTTTAAAGTTTTCAAAGTGCTTCTTCTCTTGAGCTTCATAAGTATTACCCCCTTTTTACTGATGAAGTAACTGAAGCTCAAAAACGTAAAAGGGCTTGACCATGTCATATAGCTAGTAGGCAGCTGAGTCAGAATTCAAACTCATTTCTTCTTTCTTGAAGTCCAACAAATTGTCTACTCTATCTTTCAACCTTTGGAACACATAGAGCATTTCACATTGTCTGAGAAACCTTTTCCAATCTCTGAGTGTTTTTGTTAATTATTTTCTATTTATCTTATATGGCTTTTTCATATTCTATTTTTTCATTCTTTTGAATATGTTTATTTCATAGAGTCATCAGCTTCCATTCATCCACTTCTAATTTTAAATTTGTTTTCCCCAGTTAGCTTTTGTATCTTCTTTTTTTATTTGGTCAATTCTATTTTAAGCAATTGTTTTCTTTTTCCAATCTGTTGACTTTTTTTTTTTAATAATTCTTTTGCATCACTCTCATTTCTTTTTTCCCAATTTTTCTCCCCCCTCTTTTATATATGAGTTCTTCCTAGACTTGGGACCACTTCCCATTTTTCTTTGGGCTTTTGCTCATAGGTGGCTGATGCTGCTGGAAGACATAGGGGTCTGACAGCTTACCTGGCCCCAAGCTAGGGTTCAAGTGATGGTATCTGGCATGTGCTGAGACTGGGGGGGGGTGTTTCTGCATTTCCCTGGGACTACGCTGAAGCATATGGTGGTTCTCAAAGCTGAAATCTACAGGTTCTCCTGGCTATGCTATGTAGTGGGTTTGGGCATTTGCTTGCTCCACTACACGGCAGGATCTTCTGCTGGTTTGCTGAGGTTGGACTTGCTACAGGCTTGTTGAGATGCTTCCTGTCCTGGACTGCACTACCCTTTTAATTGAGTGAGACAATCCTTTCTTGTCAGTCTTTCAAGTTCTTGGGTTAAAATGTTGTTTTGCCTTGTCTTTTTGTTGCTTCTGATGTTCCATTATTTGTTTCAGGGACAAACTGTTTTATAGTTGTTTGGAGGTGAACATGGGAGAGTTACCGCAATTTACCATATTTTCATTGAATATGCTTTTGTCCCCTTTGGCTTTTGCAACAACAACAACAACAAAATTCCATTAAAAATCCCATCATTTGATGAATATATATTTGAAGGAATGCTTTATTGGCCAAATTAGACATGCACAGATATTGGGAGAAATTTAGGAGTCAAAGATGTATGGAAAATTATTTCACAGGAAACTTTCTTATTCTAAAAGCAAATATGAAAGAACAAAAATAATGTAATTGACATTTTCTCCCTCTCCATCCTTCTATTCACCTCTGAACTTTGATATAAAACACTGAACCTACTAAACCTTACATAAAAGATGTTTGAATGGTTTTATCTTTTTTGCTTACTAAATAAAACTCTTTTCAAAAGATTCTTACAAAACTTTTCACGAGTGAATCCCATGAGCTTGCTTCCTCTGTTTTCCTACACTCTTCCTGACCCTAGGAGCAACCAATTTATTCAGTGTACAATAGTAAACATTGATTTGATTTTTTTTAAAAAAAGAATAGCCCCTTTAAATTCTTCTTTAGCCTGGGGATATAGAAAAAGGAGGGGGAAGGCACTATTAATCACATTTTGACAGAATGAAGCAAAAATATTTTGTTGCCTCTCAATTTGGCTTCCATTTTCCCATCCCAATTTTTTTTGACATGAATAGAAATGAGATAGTTTATACAATTCCCCTGTGCAGTCATTTATTGTCCAGTTACCCTTGAATTATGGTTGATGGGCTACCATAGGAATTGCTGGAGGTTATGTATGGTATTGAGGATTCTGCCTAAAAGGGAGAGAAATGATAGTAATAGTAGTAGTAGTAATAAAACTCTTTAAGTTTCCCAAAGCGCTTTACAACTATTATCTTATTTATCCTCAAAACAATCCTAGAATAGTTGCTATAATTATTCCCATTTTACAGATGAGAAAGCCGAGGCAGACAGACCCTGTGACTTTCCAAGGCTTAGATAGTTCTAGCCTCTGTCCACTGAATGGAGACTAGAGGATATCTTTTACCTTATGAGTGGCACAGATCTGAATATTATGGATACAACTCCCAGGTCCTCTCCTTGTTTGGAAAGTTTTTATTTTTCCTATCACTAAAGAAGAGATAAGATTTTCCAAAATCTCCATAGCTGACTTCCTTAAAGAGAAAGAATGTTCTTTCTCTCTCCATCTCTTGGACCATGGGGATAAATGGACATCACCTCCATGATATCTAGAAAGACAAAGGGGATGTAGTTGATTCCTCAGGAAACAGCTTTGAAAAGGCTAAGAAGTAAAAAGTTTCCATTCATCCCAAGACTTTCTCACTACATCCCTAAGAGTATATATACAATTCTGATTCTTGGAGTCAGTCAGGAAATCTAAGGTCTAATCTTGGCTTTGCTACTTATCTGTGTGAACCTGGGCAAATCACCTCAATTCTCTGATATTCAGTTTCCTCTTCTGTAGAATGGGGAAGCAGGTAGAGGTTGGGGTGAATTAGCTTTAAATATAACTCTCTTACAGCTTTAACTATGCTTCCCAGATCCCATGCTTTGATTAAATCTTTCTGTAGCTCTTTTGTCCCCAGAAGAATGGACCTTCCATTTGACTCAAAGGATATCCCTAATCACAAAAGGTAAAAGATAGTATTTGCACAGTTACAAGGTAGGGGGTTGCCACCTAAATATAGTTCTTTTATCACCAACTTACTCAAAGTCGCTAATGAGTTCCTCAACTTTAATTGTAGAAAACAGCTAGTCTACTATGCTACCAGAAAGCCATTATCAATTAAGAAGAAATTTGGATCATAGTAAGATAAATAAGGAGGCAGAGAATTTAAAGATATTTCAAGATAAATTTCAAGATAAAAAGGAAATAAGAAAAAATGTAATAAATGCCATTTTCCTTGATGGATTTGCATTTACTACAAAATATAACTAACTATGCCTATAAAACTTTGTATAGAATTTACTGATAATCCACCCTCCCTCCACCCCAGCAAAAAAAGAAAAAAACAACTTTTATTTCCCAAGTGCAATCAGAGAAAAGCTTGATGAGTTTTTTAGAGTATTAAATTGTATTTTTAAATTATTTTTATTTGATATAATGCATCAGTAAAAATCTAAAATAATCTCCCCCAAAACTTGATGAAGCTTTCATTTGAATAATGGAAAAAACATACTTACAAAAACATACTTATATCTCATAGAAAACATCACCCAAAAATGCCTTAGCATTTTTCAAAAGCTTAGAAATGATAGCAAGATTCTTTGAGTGGCCTGATTCTAGTTATTGGTGATTTGTAATTCAGGTCAAAAAACAAAAACAGAAGAAAGTATTGTTCAAACATTTGCAATGATAAGATCCAAGAAAACTCCAGAGTTGGCAAGAAAGAACAGTGAATTATGGTCAGTTCATCACTAGAATTTTGAAGCATGGAGATTTCTCTTTGAAAAAAAAACATTTTATGTTGCCCAAGACTTCATATTCAATTCCTAATTTTAGTTTTAAAATTTTCCATTATAATCCCCTTTTCTTAGAACAAATTATAACAAAAGGAAAAATATCATTACCTTAAAAATTGACATTAGTTTACTGACTGCAGTCATGCCAATACAACATTAACATATCTCCTAAAAAAGTATCAATAAGTGATTTTTATGTGCATAAAGAAAATCAGCTTGTCTCTTTTTATAAGGATGTCTAAAATTGAATTAGCCAATAGTTTCATCATCATGTAAACACAACTGAAGGTCACACTTTGCCTTCTTCATTCTTTTCTTTTTTTTTTTTTTTTAACTAAGGCAATTGGGGTTAAGTGACTTGCCCATGGTCACACAGCTAGGAAATGTTAAATGCCTAAGGCCAGATTTGAACTCAGGGTCTCTTGACTTCAGGGCTGGTGCTCTATCCACAGTGCCACCTAGCTGCCCCTTCTTCATTCTTTTCAATGTTTAATGAATGTATTTTACCAATTTCAAGTTAAATAGATATATAGGCAAATGGACAGTTTTCAGAATCTAAAGAAAACTTACAAATCAATAGTCCAGTTTAGGGACATGAGTATTATACCTTTGACATGTGATTTCTATCTTCTAGTAAAAGGAGAAATTATCCAGTTCAGTGACAACAATGAGCTCAAAATATACAGAAATATCCTAAGTCGCTAAAGCTATCTACAATACACAAATAGAAAGCTGAAGCAAGCATTTGAAAAACTTCAGAAAGACGAGCAAAAGCAATTTTGTTTTTGAGTGAGGGAGAAAGATTATTTGGTCTGAAGTACATAGATTGGTTCTAAACATTATTAAATCCATTAAATAATTGTTTTATTCTTCCTTTTATTTGCTGCATTGAAAGGGACATTTTCTTTTTTTTTTTTAATATTTCCCCCAGTTGCATATAAAACATTTTCTTTACATTTGTTTGTAAAACTTCTCTCCCTTATCCCCAAATTCAACCCCAACTAAGAAAAGACATGTGAAGTTATTCAAAAAATTTCCACAAAAGTAATATTGTGAAAAAAATAAATCACCCTCCAAAAAAATCTTCAAGAAAATTTTAAAGAGAAAGAGAGATAGAGACGGAGACAGAGACAGAGACAGAGAGACACACAGAGAAAAACAGAGAAAGAGAGAAAGAGTATGTTTCAATCTGTATTCAGAATCAATTGATTCTTTTTCTGGGTATGGATAGAATTTTTCATCATAATTCTTTCAGAGTAGTCATGGAGCATTGTATTGGTGACAATAGCAAAATCATTCATAACTGAGCACCCCACAATATTGCTATCACTTTGTCTGCAGTAAATTTCACTTTGCTTGAGTTCATGGAGACTTTCCAAGTTTTTCTGATAGCATCCTGCTCTTCATTTCTCATAGAATAATAATATTCTATCATAATCACATACCACAATTTTTTCAGCCATTCCCCAATTGATGGGAATTCCCTCAGTTTCCAGTTTTTGCCCTGAGAAGAGAGCCGCTATAAATATTTTTGTATATATAGGTCCTTTTCTTTTTTAAAAAAAAAATCTCTTTTGGGATTCATGCCCAGTAGTCATATTGTAAGGTTAAAGGATATTTTATAATCTTTTGGGCATAGCTTAGATATTTTGATCATTTATCAATTGGGGCATGGCTCTTATTTTTTTTTAATAAATTTGACTCAGCTCTCTCTATGTTTGAGAAATGAGGTGTTATCAGAGAAACTTGCTTCAATTTTTTTAATAGTTACTATTGCTAATTGTATTTCTCCCCATTTATTCTATTTTCTCCATCCTTTCATCCTGTCACTCCTCAAAAATGTTTTGCTACTGACCACTTCCTCCCTCACTAATGCCATCTTAAAGAAATATTTCAAGGCTCTGCTCCACAAAATTACACTTTTATTATTACTGTTTAGTCATTATTTAGACATGTCCAATTCTTTCATGATCCTTTTTGAGGTTTTCTTGGAAAAGATACTAGAGTGGCTTGTCATTTGCTTCTCCAGCTCATTTTATAGATGAGGAAACTGAGGTGAACAGAGTTAAGTGAATTATCCAGGATCACACAACTAGCAAATATCTGAGTCTGAATTTGAATTCAGGAAGGGGAGTCTTGCTGATTCCAGACCCAACTCTCTATCCACTGTTAGATTTTTCCTTAATAAGTATTGAAACTGGACTTCTGGGGGTGGAGCCAAGATGGCAAAGATCAGACAGGAGTCTCTGTAACCTCCTCTAACCTTCCTTCAAACCAACAACATATGAAGTCTCTAGACTGATTTTGAAGTAAAAAAAAATCCACAATATCTGGAGGACAACACATTTCTAGAAGAAGATACTCTGGAAGAACTTCAAAACTGTTCTGTTTTAATTGGGCAGGGGGGTGGTCTGCTGAACCCAGACTGCAGCATAGGGAGACTGGGGCGGGGAGCTGGAGCAGGGAGCTGGAGCAGGGAGTTGGAACAGGAGTCAGAGCAGGGAGCTGGAACAGGAGTTGGAGCAGGAGTCAGAGCTTTGTGCTTTTCACACACCTGGGAGTCTTCTGTGGGCCTCTTGGGCCAATCTGTCCTGATTGTAAGCAGGTGGTTTGGAAAATCTGCCTTTTGTGGGGGGTAGATTGTGAACCACTGAACCCCTGATGAGCACTGGACCTAGCTGCCATTACACAGCACCATAAAGCAATCAATCAATCAGCAGAACTTATCAGCACCTGAAATAATTCAATCAGCAGAATTGCCCAGCACCTGAAATAACTCAATCAGCAGAACTGCCCTAGAGCAAATTAAAGCAGCTGTCCCTCCTTTGCCTTGAAAAGACCTCACACCTTTAAAAAAAATGAATAAAAAAACAAAAAGAGCTCTCACCATAGACAGCTTTTATAGAGAGAGAGGGAAGAACAGACCTCAAATCCTGAGGTCCCAAAAGATAAAGCAACTCCAGAAAAAGCCCCAAAGAGACACATAAACTGGACTCCATGCTACAAGGCTTTTTTTGAAGATTGCATAAAGAATCTTAAAAGAGAGTTAGAAGAAACATGGGGAAATGAAATGAGATCACTGCAAAATAAAATGGAAAAAATGGAAAAAGAATGCAATGAACAAAAAAATGTAATTGGTCAATTACAAAAGGAACTAAAAACAGTAACTGAAGAAAATAAGACATTAAAAATTAGAATCGAACAAATGGAAGTGAATGACTCATCAAGACTTCAATAATCAGTCAAACAAAACAAAAAAAATGAAAAGATAGAAAAAAAACATGAAATATCTCCTAGGAAAAACAACTGGATCTAGGATAGACAATCTAAGGATTATAGGGCTTCCTGAAAGCCATGATGAAAAGAGGAACCTGGACACTATCTTCCAGGAAATATATAAAAGAAAACTGCCCTGTTACTTTAGAATCAGAAGGTAAAATTCTTATTGAAACAATCCACCGATCACCTCCTGAAAGAAACCCCAAAATTAAATCCCCCAGGAATATGGTGGCTAAATTTCAGAACTATCAAACCAAGGAAAAGATTTTCCAAGAAGCCAGAAGGAAACAATTTAAATACCGAGGAGCCAAAATTAGGATCACCCAGGACCTAGCAGCTTCTATTTTAAAGGATTGAAGGGCCTGGAATCAGATATTCTGAAGGGCAGCCAAGAATAAGTTATCCAGCTAGAATGAGCATTATCTTCCAGGGAAGAAGATGGTCATTCAATGATACAGGAGAATTTCACCTATTTCTAATGAAAAGACCAGAATTGAACAAAAAATTTGATCTACAAACACAGAACACAAGAGAAACATAAAAAGGTAACAAAAAAAAAACCTCTTGAGAACTATATTTATGTTATAGATACTTATA